>CAUYQG010132985.1:0-68093 GCA_963574415.1 Tarsius wallacei
AGAGATCCCAGATGCAAAACCTCAATTTCTCAAACAAATCATCTTTGACAAAGTCTCCACCATCAACCGCTGGGAAGAGTAGAACCTACTCAGCAAATGGTGCTGGGAAAACTGACTGACCACATGCAGAAGATTAAAACAAGACCCCTACCTATCACCATACACTAGAATCAACTCTAAATGGATAAAAAATGTAAACATAAAACCGCAAAAGTTAAGGATCTTAGAAAACTTAGGAGACACCCTTGTGGAAATAGGAATAGGCAACCAATTTCTGATCAAAATTCCAAAAGTGTATGCCATAAGAGATAAGATTGTCAAGTGGGACCTTTTCAAACTGAAAAGCTTCTGCAGAGCAAAAGAAACCATCAAGAGAGTGGGGAGACAGCCCACAGAATGGGAAGAAATATTTGCCAGCTGTATATCTGACAAAGCTTCAACATTCAGAATCTACTCAAACATGCCAAAAGGAAAAAAAACCAAACAGCTCCATTAAAAAGTGGGCAAAAGACATGAATAGACACTTCTCAAAAGAAGACATATGAGCAGCCAACAGACACATGAAAAAATGCTCAGCCTCATTAATCATCAGAGAAATGCAAATCAAAACCACACTGAGATACCACCTAACCCCAGTAAGAATGCTCATCATTAATAAAACAAAAAACAATAGATGCTGGTGAGGATGCGCAGAAAAGGAAATGCTTCTATACTGCTGGTGGGAATGCAAACTAGTTCAAACTCTATGGAAAACAGTGAGCTGACTTCTAACAGAATTAGAAATTGACCTTCCATAAGACCCAGCAATCCCCCTTCTTGGAATATACCCAGAAGAACTTCAATCATTCTGCAATAAAGATAACCTGCACATGCATGTTCATTGTAGCACTATTTATAATAGAAAAAAAAAAAAAAAAGGAATCAACCATGCTGCCTATTGAAACTGGACTGGATTTTTAAAAAGTGGTACATATACATGATGGAATATTACACAGCCATGAAGAAGTACAAACTCATGGACTTCACCTCAACTTGGATGAATTTAGAGTCTATAATATTCAGTGATTTATCACAAAAACAAAGAAGTGAGTACCACATGTTCTCACTCATAAGCAGACCCTGAACATTCACCATAATACTGTAAGAAAGGGATTGGCAGTAGCAGGAGACTGCCAGGGGAGGGAGTGGGGACACATAACATCAGTAAGGTACCTGATCTCAAACCAGGCAACGTGGGGACCAAAGGGAGGCCCAAACTTTACCTGCGCGATGACAAATTGTATATCTAATCCTGAATTGTACCCCACATCTTAAAAAAATACCAAAACACTTCTAATATGAAACACTGAGATAAACATAACTACATATCCATTTCAGAAAGAAGTAAAACAAGTCAGATAATCATCCTAATTATTTCAGTTCAGGGTTGTAGGTACCTGGAGCCATCCTGGCAGCTCAGGGCACAAGGCAGAGTGCCACCCCACCAAAAAGCGGACTCCACATGCCACACTCATTCATACGGGGACCATGTAGACAGGCCACTTCATGTGGATGCGAAGAAAACCAGGGTCCTGGGGGAAAACCCATGCAGACTTGGAGGGACATGCAAACCCCACACAGTGGCCCCAGCTGGGAATCAATTTTTTTTCTCACCAATGTTAGAAGGAAATGATGTGGAACAAAACGATGGTATTTGAAGATCTGCTGCATATTTACCCCAATACGCGATGGAATACTATACAGCCCTAAAGAAGAAAATCATGTGCTTCACGGCAACAGGGATGCAACTGGTGATCATCATTCTAAGTGAGCTACCACTGAAACAAAGAACTGAATTCTGCATGTTCTCACTCACAAGTGGGCCCTAGACTCACTAGACACATGGGCACAAAGGTAGGAACAACAGAAATTGGGAACAACACTGCTAGGGGACAAGGGAAGGAGGAGGGACAAGGGGCACACAACCACACACTGGGCTTCAGGTCCACTGTTATGGGGCTTGAAGAGAGGGCTTGCTAGAAGCAATTTACTTATGGAGTAAATCTTCACATGGACCCCACAACTAAAATAAAAACAAGAGAAAGCTACTGTGGGCATCCCTCCAGTGATGGCCTTCCTCCCTGCTGGCAGATGAGCACACACATATCCTCTCCACAGCAAAGATCCAGAGGGAAGTCAGAGAGGGACTCCAAGCACTGGCCTGGTGATTGTTCCTGGGCTGTGGCTGCAGGGGGCAGACCCCACTCTGCGCAGACAGCATCTGCCTGGGAAAAGGGACAGAAAGACCGAGGGGGGAGGTGGTGCTGAGCGAGGTGTGGCATGAGCCCTTCAGTGAGGAAGGGGCGGGAACCGACTCAGGCTCAAGCCACCTTTCCTGACAACCAGAGTAGAGACTGAGCACATGAACTGTTAGGGACCAAAAAAATTAAAGGAAGAAAGCAGCTAAAAAATACTTCTCTCAAGCAATTTACAGATTCTCATAGAATAGTTTTGCTTTTACAATCTAATATAATACCTCCTAATATTTTAAAGTATCTATATTTTAAATAAAAAGGAACTAGCCTAAAATCAACAACATTTTTAAATATCTATATTTTAAATAAAAAGGAACTAGTCTAAAATCAACAACATTTTAAAATCATTTAACATATCAAATGATGTGATGGCATATAAGAATATTTGGCAGTGCCAGGGAGCTACTCAAGAACCTGCATGCACATAAATATGTTAAAAAAGCAGAAGGCTGTGACTGTTACCAAAGTTAATCTCAGAGAAGAAGACGACTCAAATCAGCACCCTGACCATATTCTTCAAAATATGCTTAAGATTTCGTCCTACATTCTACTGCTTTCTATCTTTATAATATCTAATTTTGAACACATTATTCCATTTTAAAGCATATTTTCTCACCTAGGTATATATCTCGAGACATCTCGTTGTATAATTTTTCTCTGCTGTTTATCAGTGGTCTGGACTTCTACACATGACTTAACCATTTGGAAGTTCAATTTTCCTAAATGTGAAGTGGGGACATTCTTTGTAATAGGACATCAGCTAAGCCACCAGGGAAAGAAACTAAAACAACTCAATAGTTCCAAAGAGAAAGTAGTTCATTTCTTCCTCAGAACCAACTAGGGTGGACATGTGGTCTCTGCTCCATGAGCTCAGGCGGTGACCCAGGCAAGTAGGGTAGACCAGTCATGGTACACAGTGACTTCCAGGGTTGTTCTAGTCATTACCTTTCCCATCTAGTGAGAAGGGGTAGACAATGCCCAGGGCAGGAGTCTTCAGAGAGATGAGCCTGTCATTGCATTTACCCTTCTGCTCACATCCCTATACTTGGCCACAAGGGAGGCTGGGAAACAAACTGCAGCTGGGCAGCAGTCATGGGTATAGCTAAAACTGAGGGTGCAGTTACTGCAAGGAAGGAGAGAAGGGATACTGACTACAAGGGGGACCCCCAAACCCCAGAATTTATTTGTTAAAAATCATGTATTTATTCTTACATATTTAAACTTCAGTCACCTTCAAAGTCCTATCCGTTTGAAGCAATATACCTATTGAGACGTGTTTTCCATTGCTCAAAATCATTTTTGAACTCATCCATTTTAATACCTTCTAGTGCTTACTGTTTTTTTGTCTCACCTCTTCCACATCAGCAAAATGTTTCCCTTTGAGAACTTTTTTCATCCAAGGAAACAAAAAAAAGTCACTCAGGGTGAGATTGGGTAAATAGGGAGGGTGGGGCAAGGGGGTCATACCATTTTGGGTCAAAAACTGCTGAACACTCAACATGGTATGGGCAGGTGCAATCATAAACCACCCATAATGAAATGGGCAAATGCGTAGAAAAAAATCCCCCCCCCCCCCCCGAGCAAAAGAAATTAACTGAAGCTGAACACAGCTACTCACAACAACGCTAGCTGGTCCACTGATGCCAATGGGCTTCTAGAACACTCACCTAGCAGAGGAAGCCTTGACTACAAGGGGCCCACTGTCCAAAAATATAATTCTGGGTTTTTCTGGGTCCCCCTCATATTAGTAGTCTTTGCCACTACAATGTTGTGAGGACTAAAAGTATACTTGTAGAGCAAAGAAGTGTCTTAGTGGAACTTATAAAACCATCAGCACAGTACCTGATACATACTGATGGGCATTAAATGGAAGCGATTCTTAGAAATAGTATCGTTATTATTACTTAGTACTTCTATCCCTGCCTGAATGCTTGAATTCCCTTCAAGTATCATGGATAAGTGATTATTTAGCTATTCTGGAATCTCTAGAGGGAAAGAAAATTTTGTCTCTCTTAAAGTAACCATTTCATTTTCCAGAGGCTTTTTTCTTCTTTCTGGCTATGATTTATCTTCTTACACTTCTTTTCTTTTCTGTTGTCCTAAGTGTAATCTCTGACACCCTCCAGAACAAACGCCATCCCTCCCTCACACAACATTCCTTCAGCTACTTATGGGAAGCTATCGCTTCTTTCATGTTTTCTTTTTCTCTTGACTAGTCTTTTTTTGCTCCTCTAACAGTCCCTCATAATCCATGACTCATACTTCATACATTTTCTTGAATTTATGCAGATACGTTTGAAAAATTCACCAGTTAACATGTAGCTCAATCCTGGACACACACATTCACTCAAGTAACAAGTACCTTTTGAGTTCCAGCTATTCTATTTGACTAATACCCTCTGTAAAATTGTGTTGTCAAGGTTGTTATACAGTATTCCAAGCTGGTCTGACCACAGCAGAGTTCTGCACATCTTCAGTGCCCTGATTCGGGATATCACCTTCCCCAAGTGGGATGTAAGATGATGTTAATTCTTCTGGCAACGTGTCATGCTGTTGTGACATGCGGAAATGTAGCCATTACACCCCCAGGTCCCTTTTCATATGTGCAGTTTACCTAGAGGTATCAAATCCTACACATAACCTTATGAAACCCAAATACAAAGCATGTCCTTTATTTCTAGTTAATTATCAATCGTCTCTTAATGCAGGCTCTCATGGATGTTTATTCTTTCAACCAGTGCATGAATAATCCTTCACAGACTCACACCACGTGAACAACTGATGAGCATGTAACTGGGCTCTCCATCTAAAGTAGTGGTCAAACTGTGGAGGTGAACAGGATTGAGGAGAAGCCACTAACAACCCTAGAGAACTCACTTAGCTGGTTACAAATGCACATGGCTGCACCAACACTAGGAAATATTAACCTCTCTGGCTCACAAAAGTCTCAAGAAAAGTTTTTGCCAAATGCCTTGATTCTGCGCTAATGGCCATGCTCAGTGAGGCCTCGACCTGCCGTTCAAGCGCTACGCACCTGAGTAGGAGAGCATGATTGGTGTTTTCCTGCTGTCAGATCTTTGTACAATAAGATTCTACAAATGTTTATTGAGCGCTGATTGTGTGCCAGGCATTGTGCTAGGCACTTTTTCATAGAAACGGAGCATGGAAGAAGTAGGATAGATTCTCTGAAAAACGCACATATTCTCAATTTTACATTCTCCTATTATTATGCCTAATGTGAGACCAGTGTACAATGTTTCTTATTTAGAAGCTGTGGCAACGTACTGAGTGGACCCCATGTGTAGGTGTTCAGTTTTTAGCATGAAGGATATAAAGAGATATCTTAAATATGATATGCATTCTTCTAAGATGAGCTCTTCAGTGGCTCAATTCTTGGTAAATATTAGACTCAGGTGAAGTAAATCAACATAAGCAGTTGAGGCATGCTCCAGATACACTCAGCAATAATTATTCATTTGTTCTAGATGTCACAACTTACAGTTACATCATGAATCACCTGCACAGATGTTACCTTTTCCAATGGACTTTCTACTCGAGGAATGCTAATCATGGGCATCTGTGCCAGATTATCCATGTGGAGATGCTCATTTTCTGGTTGTCTTCCTTTGAAATTATTTACCACGCACACGACCTAAAATTTCAGAAAACAATTAATTAAAGCAAAACTATGCTCCTTATGGCCATCGGCCCCTTTGAGGAGCTTAATACATCTAAACATGTAATAAAGTATTAAAATTATTTAAATGCTACATGTGTATAAATGCATATACAGATTTATCTTGTGTAAATTTTAATAGCAACTCCAATATAGATATATTCAAGAAAATTCATCAATTAATATGTAGCTCAATTAAGTATCACATTTTTATTATTCCAAAATTTTCATTCAGTATAGTCAATACTCAAATCAATCCAAAAATAACACCATAACCTTATAAAAAGCCACAGCAAGCTGACCTTCTCCTAATGTGGCTAACCTACAGCTTAATTTAAATGCTAATTATTTTCTACTGCTTCAATATTACATTCATAATAAACCTTCTACAATCGGCACTCTCTAATTTTGTAGTATCCCTTTAATTAACCTATTTTATCACTATTGTGTCCCATATATACTTGGCATTTCAACAATAGATTACTGAGGTTACTACTGAAATAGAAAACACTTTACATAAAAGAAATTGACCCTTGTTTCAGTTTATTATATCCCATTGGTGACAGACTTTGAACTTATCCAAAGGTTCTCATACTTTAGTGTGCATAAAAATAAAGTTCTGGTACTGTTAAAGATTTACATTCCTAGCCTTCCCTGAAGATTCTGATTTAGTAAATGAAGAATGAGGCCTAGCTGTTGGCTTCCAATGCAGGTGGGTCATATTTTAAGAAATAATGAATTAAACATACAAGGAGAATTATTTGCTATTGTTTGGCATTTCAACAATAGATTACTGAAGTTACTACTGAAACAGAAAACACTTTACATAAAAGAAATTAAAACAAACAAGCAGTTCCATACCCATTCCATGAAATACACACACTATGCAAACATTTCCCTTTTAATTAGTATTATAAATTATTCAAAAATTAGGCAGATGGAAAACACTGCTAATAATTATTCTGAAATAAAATTTGTTAAAATGAAATAACCATGTACACAGAAGTGGAACTCATGAAATGAAGAATTCCAATACAATAAGCAAGATATTATTGGGTAAGGTATTCTTGAATTTTCTGAGTTTCCTATTCTATTATAAATCAAAACGTAGACCTTACTTGCATTTATAACCTAACATTCATTTTATAGAATAAATGGTTAATATATAATTATACATAAACACTGCATATTTTTCACATATTATCCACTGGAAAGTCTTTCCTTTGGTAAGGCTCATTACAGGATACTTTCAAAGGCCAATTAGAGCTTGGTTACTTTCTAGTCCTTAAATGAAATGTATATATCAACAAAATAATAACACATACTGTGAAACTTGCATATTGTGATCTCTTTCTTATCCTTCCACTTCCCAGAAGAATTACAGACGAGAAGTATAGATCAAAGCCATGTAATTTGATACCAGAACTTTACCACTGCCACAAGATCCCTGAAGTAAGATGTTAAGGGCTTAGATATGGGTACCCAACAAACCTACTGTTAAATGACGGTATCAGTTTCATGACCCCACAGAGGACTAATAGACACTGATTGCTCGAGAGAGAGGGTCAGCAAATGCTGTCTGTAAAGGGAAGAAATTAAATATTTTTGGCTTTGCAGGCTTATAGTCTTAGCTGCAACTACTCAACTCTGCCTTTTGGTGTGAAAGCAACCATTGACAGTCCATAAACAAATGGGCATGTCAGTGTTCCAGTTTAACTTTCTTTCCAAAAAAAAGGCAGCAGGCCAAATTTGGTCTGTGGGCTGTGATTTGCTGACTGACCTCTGCTTGTAAAATACAAAAAAATATAATCAAGGATTTGATTCAATAATAACAACAATGAAACAAACAAGCAGTTCCATACCCATTCCATGAAATACACACACACTATGCAAACATTTCCCTTTTAATTAGTATTATAAATTATTCAAAAATTAGGCAGATGGAAAACACTGCTAATAATTATTCTGAAATAAAATTTGTTAAAATGAAATAACTATGTACACAGAAATGGAACTCATGAGATGAAGAAAAGTTCATCTGTAGTTAATAAGGACTTCTGAAATTAGTATAATTATTTGTTATATTGTTTAGGTTTGAAAAACTCTTTGAAAGGATGTGTTGGTTATCTCTTTGCCTTAATTAAATGCCGGGACAATACCACTGAAGTAGCTGAGAGTTCATAAGTAAAATAAGTAAGAATCTAACACATAGTAGACATTTACTAAATGACGTCTACTAGCATAATTATCTTCATTACTCTTATTATTTAAATTATAAGAAATCACCAAATCTCCTTTAGAATTCTATTCTGATACTTAATAAGGCCTGTCTGCTAACATGCACAAGGAGGGAACTGATGTCATATTTGTAAAGATGCTGATTAGAAAAAGAATACCTGAGCATGCCCGAGTCCACGTTCTCCTACAGTTCCCTGGTCTCAATTTTCCCAATTAGAAAGTGAAGGGCTACAGGAGACCACTAAATGAGAATAAAGGACTGCAATAGATCCCAAATAGATCCAAAAGTGAGAGAGAAAGGTCACCTACTTTCACTAGGTGAAAGTGAAAAGTTGCAAGAGATCACTGAGAGTGAAGGACTGCGAGAGATCCCTAAGTAGGAGTGAAGTGTAGTAATAGATCACTAAGTGAGGGGAAAAGGTGGCAAGAGATCCCTAAGTGAGAATGAAGGGCTCCAAGAGGTCACTGAGAGTGAAGGGTAGTAATAGATCCCTAAGTGAGAGTAAAAGATTGTAAGAGATCCCTAAGTGAGAGTGAAGGTTTGCAAGAGATCACTAAGTGAGAGTGAAAGGTAGTAATAGATCACTACGTGAGACTGAAGAGTTGCAAGAGATTCCTAAGTGAGAGTGAAGGGCTGCAATAGATTGCTAAGGGAAAGTGAAGGACTGCAAGAGATCACTATGTGAGTATGGAAGGTTGCAAGAGATTAGTAGGTAAGAGTGTAGGGTTGCAAGAGATCCCTAAGTGAGAGTGAAGGACTGTGACAGGTCGCTAATTTAACTTCACTTTTGGTGGCAAAGGTATAACAAGTTCAATAGATACTCAAAAGTAAACTCAAGACCAGCCCACCTCCTGCCCCACTGTCTTTCCTGAGGACCTTCTCCATCCCCACACCCACCTCCACCCCAACAGGTTGCCCTGGCTGGAAACTTGGATTTATCCTTTACACCTCCTATGTTCAGCCACTGACTGAATCTGCTCAGTTTTCCTTTCTAAATATCTTGATGTCTAACTATCTTGATTTCTTAAATCCGTTTCATTCTACCTCCACCACCAACTCCAAAGAATAAGCAGCCACCACCTCTTGCCGGGATCCCTCACAGCTTTTTCAACTGTCACTCTAATCTAGCCTTGACACCTGTACTCCACTATCTACGACGATGTGAGAATGATCTTCTCAAATGAATGCTGGATTATGTCATCTCCTGCAGGTCAATTTGGTGTGGCTTTCCATTTCTCTTACAGCGTAGCTCTGGCCCACCCTCCAATCTTCCTTCTCCATTTTCCAAACACTTTCTGCTTCCTTTCACTTCCTGCTATCTAGACACTCCTCATCTCCACTGTCTTGAGATGCCATGTCTAACTGAGTCATGGTATCTCATCTCAGCATCAGCCTCCCCTGAACTCACAGCTGGGACAGTTCATTTTGTTGTGTCTGTTTTCCTTTTGCTCACATGGAACTGTGATACTTTTTATCAAAGCACTTATCTCTGTATGAAATCATACACCTTCGAGTATAACACTTTGATGAAGTGTGTCTCTTCCAAGTTCCACAGATGCAGAAGTCTTTATTTTTACTCACCATGGATTCCCAGTGCCACAGTGAATGAATGGATTAATGAATGAGCGTGCACCTAGGCCAGAAAACCTCACATTTTCTGAAGTGCTTATATAATTTAGTCACTTTGTTGTGAGACATTCTATTTTTACATTATAACTTCCACATGTATGGATCTATTCTCTCCTACAAAAATGACACTAATAAACCACCAGTACACATACATATTTTTTCTTTTGCCAGTAGTGATAGAAAATTAATCTGATCCATTTGTGGTCATTTTCTTTCTTCCTTCATGGCAAATGAGATATCATTATTGCATGAGGGTAAGTGCATGGGCTTTGGGGTCCAACAGGCTTGTACCTTAATCAGGCCTCCGATTTTTTTTAATCTGCAAAATGAGAACAATAATAGCTATATCTCAATGAGATTTTGTGAGGATTGATTGGGTTAATATACCAAAGAGCACACAAATAACATATTGTTATTAATATATTATATGCAATAACATGATAAGCGCTATTGTTGTGGCTTAATAAGCTGAACAGTACTGCCGGACACTGCCATATGTATCATATTTGGAAGTGTTTTGAGGCATATGTTTTTATATAATAAAATTATTTGAAAATAAAATGAGCCAACTCTTGTTCCAATAGCATAGAGGATTTTGCTCTCTAACCTGAGACGAAATGTCCACAGGATAAGACTGAAACATTTAAGACGGAATATAATTCCTTATTTGATTATAGAAGACAGAATGAGAAAGTGGTAGAAGTTCAGGGGAAAAAATGGAAGAACCAGCAAGTCAGGGAAACCCCCTGGGGACATCAGAACATGTCTAAGCCACATCTCAAGTGCATAAACGACCTGAATGCAGTCATCAGAGGTGGGGACCTGGTCCCCAATGGCTCTTCTGTGCCAAGCCCTGGACTGCACTTATTACCTGTGGGGTTTTGCTTAACTCTTAAAAGAGCTCTGGGAGCAAAGAAAGCAATCCTTTATTCATTCTCTCATGTACTCATTCATTTGTCAAATATTTGCTGAGTGCTTCTAATGTGCCAGATCCTGTGAGGAGAAGGCGGTGAACAGAACAAATAAAAGGACTTCCCCACAAGGCACTTGCCTTCTAGTGGGACTGACAGCAACACAAAAGCACACATGTTCTATGTGGGACACTGCATATTAACTAATGAATGTCACATTGCACATAAAAAGCAAAGCGAGGTGAGAATTAGGAAAGAGATCCCTAGGGAAGGTAGCCATTTCTAACATGGTTCAGAGAAGGCCCCACTGTTTTAAAAGTAAGAAGCAATAATCTCAAGCATGGAGAGCACGGTCCATCTGAAGGACAAAGAAGCAAAACATGAAAGAAATATCCTTACAGTGGAAATGAACTGGGGATTCAGTGAATCATAGTGTGGGGAATGGACCGGCAGGAGGCATCAAAGGCACATGCCAGGATGGAGTCCGGGTGACTGTGAGTGTGGGTTCCTTTAACTGAGACAGAGAGACTTGGAGTCCATGCATGATAATTTTATTTTGAAATCATTGAGGAATTCTGCACACACTGCAAGATAATTGAAAACACCCCAGGATTCCGAAGGCCAGAGCTGGAGTCACTGCTCAGGACAGATGTCCTAGTAAGTTGTCCAAATGAGAAATGGGGGTCGCTCCTTCGTTCCATCTCCACCAGGCACCAAGCCATCCCGCCTTGAGACTTCCTGGGGGTGTGCCATCTTTCCTTCCCCTCCTGGTGCCACCAGGCCTGATCTGTGCCACCTTATTTCCCTGGTTCTGTCTCCTCCATCTCCAGCTAGAGTTTTAGCTTCCAGCAAATGTATTTTCAAAGCACAAATCTTATCATAGTGTGAAAGGGACTGAAAGGGAACAAGCTGCCATTTATGGAACTTACTTCAGACATTCTTGTGACCGTTCAGGGGCCATGCACTGTTCATTTAACTTCTACAGACTCTCATGATGTCCCTTTAGCGATGCAGACAGGTAGCCTCACTTAGAGAGACCTGCAGGCACCAACACTCACAGATGACTGTGAGTGCACACAGAGACACATGACCTGTGTGGTCATGACGCAGTCATTGTTTTCATGTGACCTGGCTGTGAGGTCATTTCCCTGGTATGTGAGGGTGTCTGAAGGTCTATCCTGGAATGTTCTAAATACGTGCAACAGGAGGATCTTGAGCCCAAGAAGGAGTCAGCCTCCAGCTCAGCATTCGCCATGTGGTTCAGATTGGACATGCCTGGGAAGGTACCAAAGCTCTGGTTTTGGCCTTCAAAGTGTTAACGTGTTCACTGGAATGAAGGGAAGACAGCAGCAGCCACAGGAAGACAAGAAAGCAGAAAGATGCTGTGAAGGTGTTATGGACCCATGGAGCTGAAACACATCTGTCACTAGTGATTTCAAATTGTGATGACTGGTATGCTCTTTGCTTTGCCTTTAATAATTTTTTAAGGCTGGGCATGGTGGCACACATCTGAATTCCAGCACTTTGGGAGGCTAAGATGACAGGATCACTTGAGCCCAGGAGTCTGACACCAGCCTGGGCAACATAACGAGACCTCATCTCTACAAAAAATAAAAAATAGCCAGGCATAGTACCATGCACCTTTAGTTCCAGTAACTCAGGAGGCCAAGGCAGGAGGATTGCTTGAGCTCAGAAGTTTGACACCATGGGCAATATAGTGAGACTTCGTCTCTACAAAAAATTTAAAAATGAGGGCATGGTGGCATGCGCCTGTAGTCCCAGTGACTCAGGAGGCTAAGGTGAGAGAATTGCTTGAGACTAGGAATTCGAGACCAGTCTGAACAGCATAGCAACAATTTGTCTCTACAAAAAAATTTAAAAATTAGCTGAGCATGGTAGTGGCGCCTGTTATCCCAGCTACTCAGGAGACTGAGGCAGAAGAATCACTTGAGCCCAAGAGGTCAAAGCTGCAGTGAGCCTTGATCATGCCACTGCACTCCAGCCTGGATGACACAGTGAGAATCCGACTCAAAAAATAATTATTATTATCATTACATAATATTATATTTATAATATTAATATATATGTATATATATGTAATATATATATTTAAGATTTATGCAAGTGTTTGTTGTTGTTGTCTTTTAATGTTAACTAGTTTCAGCTGTGGTGAGTGAATGCAAGAAATAAGTGTTGGTCCAAGCCTGGGTCCCAGTTTTCATGAGGCCCCAGGACATCTCCAGGAGAGAGAGAAGCTTGGGTCTAAGTGTTCCAGGGACCTTGGGAATCAGAGAATGTGGCATTAAGATAGAAAGAAGCCCAGGGTGCGGTGTAGAGATGAGGCCATGGTCGCTACTTCACCACAGGCGATTCTAGAGGAAGTAAGCTGTTTAGGATGGACACTGGAGACTCAGGATGGGAAGAGGTAGAGCGGGAGGGGTGAAAAATCACTTGTCGAGTATGAGTCACACAGGTGGAGTGCAGGGTATGCTCAAAGCCCAGACTTCTTTGCCAGACATCCATGTCACCAAAATCACTGTACCCCTTAAAGCCACTGAAATAAATATATATTTTTAAAGACCAGTGCAACAATTGTGTGCCAACATTCAGTGGCTGGGAAGGTTCACAAAAGTTTTTCCTAATTGATTGTTAACTAGTAAAAAGATGCTGAGGAAGGAAAGTTGCATATAAGAAGCAATTCAAATGTAATTAACATGGAAATAAAGTATTTATTTTTTTTTTTTGAGTTGGAGTCTCACTCTGTCGCCCAGACTGGAGTGCAGTGGCCGCTCCCGGCCACTGCAGCCTCGGCCTGCTGGTCTCAGGCGATCCTTCTGCCTCAGCCTTCCAAGTAGCTGGAACTACAGGCACGCGCTACCACGCCCGGCTAATTTTTGATATATTGTAGAGATGAGGTCTCGCCAAGTTGCCCAGGTGGGTCTCGAACCCACGGGCTCAGGCAATCCACTCACCTCAGCCTCCCAAAGGTGCGGGATTACAGGCTGAGCCACCGAGCCCGGCTATAAAGTATTTCTTAAATAACAATGTGTCAATGCAAAAAAAAGTGTTTGGGCTTTTTTTAACTTAATTTTATTATAAAGGTGAGGGGCACAAGTCAGGATTAGGTACATATGTAATGTATGTACAGGTGAAGTTTGGGCCTCTACCTGGGCCTCACTTCCCCTGACTTCAGATACCCTTAGTGATGTTATGTGCCTGCCTCCCTATTTTGATTTATAGTCTATATATTGTTTCATCTAAAACATCATAGGCTCATACTTATAATGGGCCAAAGAATTACAAAGTTAGATGAAAATATATTTTCCAACAACCAAAACCTATAGAAAGACTTCTAGGATTATTTATTTATTTATTTATTTATTTATTATTTAGAGTCAGGGTCTCACTCTGTTGCCCAGACTGGAGTGCAGTGGCACGATCACAGCTCACCACAGCCTCAACCTCCAGGTGATCCTTCTACCTCAGCCTCCCAAGGAGTTGGGACTACAGACAGTCGCCACGACACCTGGCTAATTTTTTTTTTTTCCCAGAGATGAGATAAGGTCTTGTTATACTGCCCAGGCTGGCCTCAAACTCTTGGGCTTGCTCAAGTGATCCTCTTGCCTCTGCCTCCCAAAGTGCTGAGATTATAGGCATGAGTCACCTCTTCATGCCTAGATTTTAAAATGACAGCAGAGACGCCATGTTCACTTCATCAGAAGTTGTTGTGTGTGCTCTTCACTCCACGGCAACATCTGGTTTGACATGGTACAGGCTGGAAACTCCTCATGACACTGGTCACTGGAATAAAATCGCACCCCCCTTGGGTGAGCTTTGCCTCTTGGAGAGCACTGTGACACGGGGACTCACGAGAGGACAGCGGGAGGCACTGGGGTATCTGAAGTGTTCTAGATACTCCAGGATGCCAATCACCTTGAGGAAATTTTAAAAACATCCAACAACTCTGTCTCAAAAACCACATGGGGAGGACTGGGTGTTTTAGTCCTGTTCCATTTTATTTGAAAATATGCCATTCACCTTTAAGTGTAAAATTTATATTTGTTCATCCCTAAACCTGACTGTAGGTGAAATAAGTGAGAGAGGAGGAAGAAATGAATGACATATAAAATTGTTTGATAAACCACATTTAGCCAAACCTAATGATTCATATTTGTATTACAGATGATTATGCAAGTCAACTTAAAACACAAGGACATCGAAATAAATGTGTACTTACCAGAAACACTGCTATAGATATTCCCACCAGAAAGCCTGCTATTACATCTGACCAGTGATTTCGATATTCTGCTACTCTGTTGAGTCCAGTAAGAAAGGCCAAACACATTAAGCCCAAGCATAGAACTGGCTTAGCAAGTCTGGTTCCTTTGGCTTTGATTGTGTTGGTAATGTACATCTGAAACATTAAATAAAAAATATGACTTTTCATGTAGGTATTTTCTTTATATGCATAACATATATATGGATACATATATACCTCTTGATATATATATGGCTGTGTGACTCAAATCATTAACTATTATTCACAAATTTCTTGAAAAAAGTTTCTTAAAAGCAAAATTAAAGAGCAGCAATTATTTAATTTTACTTACCAGATATAGTAATTTCTTACCAATAGCCAATTTTTATGTAACATTATTAATTGTCTATGAACCCTGAGCACAGATTTTCCAAGTGGCCTTTTTATTTTTACTTTTACTATAGTTATTCTTGTTTTATCTAAATTTTTATTTTAGATCAATCTCTATAATACTGTTAGAAGAGGAAAATTGATTGTTTTTAATGTTTACATTTGTATATGCCATATTGAGAGGATGCATAATTGATAAAAGCAGAATTGTGAATATAGGTAGGAAAAACAAAATGGAATAATTTCTACCAAACAGATGTTACTTTGAAGAAAATTTGTAGTTTCAAAGCAGTGCCAAGGTTTACTTTTCTGCTGTTATCTTCAGTTGTAAAATTACTTTAACTAGATTTCCCCAGCCAGAATTAGGACAACAAAAAACCTTAAGTACAATAGGAAAAATGATATTGTCGGGGAGGGGGGGTGAGATTGGCAGTTGAGGGAAACCATAGGGGAGGGAGGGGCATACCTCATCAACAAGGGTACCTGCATGATCAATGCTTATATACCTAACGCTGAAATGTACCC
The DNA here is from genome assembly GCA_963574415.1 of Tarsius wallacei. Taxonomy (NCBI): domain Eukaryota; kingdom Metazoa; phylum Chordata; class Mammalia; order Primates; family Tarsiidae; genus Tarsius; species Tarsius wallacei. The sequence goes on from CAUYQG010132985.1 coordinate 15,923, forward strand.
CACATCTTTAAAATAAAAATTAAAAAAAAGAAGTAAACAAAACAGTGAATAGGTACCTACATTTCTGGCATCTTCACAAATGCTAATAAAGAACAAATAGTGTCAACTGATTGCAGTGAATTAAATGTCTCCAAGTTGTGAGCCACCGTGCTCAGTAACAATTTGGTTTCCCCCTAGTCTGTCTCATTCTACAGCCCAGTTGCTCATAATTTAAAATGACTCTATAAACAAATCTGTAGACCACAGGTGGCATGTGTCAATTATTATTTCAAATCATTCCTACAATAATTGTAAAAGAGATGGCTTTGACAGCACAATCAGATTTTATTGTAGGAATGTCTGTATCTGGTACTGATCATATACTCAGAAATATACCTAGAAATGCATATAAACACTTAAATATTTTCCTCAGTTAAATGAACAATACATTTGACCAAGAAAGTAAATAAAAAGCAGCATTTAAGTTTTCAGTTCACAGCAACCATTTTAGCACTCTATGAAATCTGGTAATCATCTTCTCAATTTTCTCCCCCAGGGCAAAGTTTGCAGCCCTTTTAGCTGCTAGAAAAGGCTGTATGACTATTTAAACAGTTCAGGTGATACAAGGCTTCCCTCTAGCCAAGTCCTAGACTTTTACAATCTATCGCAAGTCCCAACACTCTGGGAGTGAGGGAAAGCTGAACTGTCTCATCTTGGCCCATGACCTTTGGAGCTAGGTCTATGTATCTAAGCCTGTGCTGGGACGAGCTTCATCATTTCAGTTATGGAGGATAAGTATACAAGAGTGAAGGCACAGGAAGGGATGAGAAGGCGAAAACGATGTTTTTGCCCGTTCTGAGTTCTGAGAGAATGTGTTAAACAGCTCTGCCCATATGAATGGCAAGGCAACATCATCACAGCAGGTCAGCTTGCTAGTAACACAACTAACAGAATAATTCCTGGTGTGACTAGTACATATGAATAGAGAGGGACATTTGGGCTGCCTGGGAGACTTTCTTTAACGCAGCTTTAAGGCTGGTTAATGTTTTCTTATATATGCATTTCTTCACATCTATCAAGACACTAAAGATATCCTATTCTTATTAAGACAATATAAATGTGGGATGATAATTAAATATTTTTAATACTGCTAATATTCATAATAGCTACCATTTAATGAGTGATTTCTGTTCAAGGCAACAGAAATCAGTTCTAAGCATTTTATATTAATTACCTAATTAATTTTTCAAAATAACCCTCTAAGTTAGGTATTATTACCTCCATTTTATAGATGAAAAAATTGGATCAAGATAAAGCTTAGTATGAAGACTATACAACTTGAGGTGGCAATGCTGAGAAAGCAGAGAAGTAAACGGGGAGCAGGGAGAAGGCACTTGGGTGTCTCCTGATCTTCCTTCCTTCATCACTGATTTATTGCCTGGAGAGAATGGCCAGTGAACATAAGCTGAGTGTCAGTGACTGCAAGAATTGGAGTTAGAGATTAGAAAAGGATTGCAGGATTGTAAGGCTCCATCTATGCTCTGCAATTTGGGAGAAGTGGGGAGTTGTGTAAGTGTGTCCTTGTGCAAAATCGCCTACAGAATCTATATGGCTTTGGAAAATGTTTGACTTCTCCTCAGTCCCTAAGACCATCTCAAACAAAGCCCAGCCCTTACTTGTCCAAGTTTTGTAGGACCACAGTATCCTGTGGACTTGGGCTACGACCCTCTAATATTTCTCTTGAATGTTAAATTGATACCTAAATTTCCCTAATGACTCAAGCAAGATTTAGAAGGAGCCCCAAGACACAGTGTGGTTAAAGTGCAAACTCATGAAAAAGCTTCTGTTTTAGGACTAGCCTGGGCTTGGCTTTTTATTAGATCCCACTTAACATCCAGACCTAGTGTGCAGAGTGGACAGTGACTGCGTTTCAAGGGTTGTGAATTTACCTTTAAGGTAGATCCCAGTAGTGTTTCATCATGCAGAGTTTTCTGCAGCATAATCAACTGGCATGGATGTCACAAAAGAAACATTAGAGAGCTTTTAATTCATACTCAGCAATTCTTTAGTACTTTATGAATATAAGTGCCCTTTAACCAGTCTAATTGCGTTTTCCTTACAGAAAGTCTATTATTCCTAATTTGCAGAGGAGGAAATTATGGCATAATAATCTATTAAGCAAGTCGGATACAGGACAGAAGTTGATTATTTATGCTTTCTTGGTTTTTAATTCACTTATGAAACCATCCAGGTTAACCAGATGTCAAAATGTAGCTAGAATAAAATGCAGACAGAAGGGTGTGTGACTTGAGCAGGATGGTGTTCACTCGGTCCTGTGGGGTCAGTGGAGGCTCACTGCATCACAGGCCAACCACTTCCATCATTGTTAGAGGAGCTTGTTCATCCATTTGTCAAATACCTATTCGCACTAAGTGAGAAAGTCAAGCGTGATCATTTCCTCCCTGGTAACAACCTGGTGTATATTCTTTGACCCTTTTCTCTTTGCATATACATGTATATGCAATAATTAACACACACACACAAAGGTTTTGCTTCCTTATTTACTTTCACTAAAATATAATCACAATGCCCTTATGCTTCTGTGATATGAACTGACTCACCCACTATATTAAACATTCATTTTGTGTGTGTGTAAATTGAAAAAAATTGTACTATTCCTAAGACAATGCTATTATAAAAACAAATAAAAATAAAAGCACATAAATTTTGTTAAGCACCTACTGTGCACCACAGGCTGTGCTAGTTTCTTCAAAGAGGGGACATATGAGGTTAGATCCTGAAGAGTGAGTCCCTGGCAAAGGGGATGTGGTGGGAACAGGGTCCTGGACACAGGGGACAGCACAGGCCATCTGCTCTGTGGTCTCGAAGTACCTTGTTCTTCTTCATGAAGGGTGAGCCTGAGTCCCCAGGCTTGGTGGCACCAGTGTCCTCGACACAGGGGACAGCACAGGCCACCTGCTCTGTGCTCTCAAAGCACCTTGTTTTTTCTCTCTAAGAACACTTCCCGTGATGCCTGGTTATTTATTTTCACTTTTTCCTTCTCTAGAATTAAGACACAGAAGCTAAGCCAGGCTCGGTGGCTCAGCCTGTAATCCTGTGTTTTGGGAGGCTGAGGTGAGTGGATTGCCTGAGCCTGTGGGTTCGAGACCCACCTGGGCAACTTGGCGAGACCTCATCTCTACAATAAATCAAAAAATTAACTGGGCGTGGTAATGTGTGCCTGTAATTCCGGCTACTCTGAGCCCAGCAGGTCGAGGCTGCAGTGGCCGGAAGTGGCCACTGCACTCCAGTCTGGGCGACACAGTGAGACTCCAACTCAAAAAAAAAAAAAAAAGACACAGAAGCTGAGTCTGGGCTCCTCACTGCAAGTCCTCTGCTTGGCTCTGACACACAATCCGCACTCAATAAAGACTAGACTTACTGAATAAAAAAATAAATAAGGAAAAGTTCAAAGGTTCAGGGGAAAGTACAGAGAGTATTTCTCCATAGCATGTGCTACCATCTAAAGCCATGGCTTCCATCTGTGTGCATAAGTGTTTATCTATCCTCACTGCTAGAACACTCCATGAGAATGGAGCCTCAGCCCCTTCACTGCTGAAATACATAGAATGCCTGAAATACATAGAATGCCTTTCATATAGCACAAATTAAAAAATTACTGAATGAATGAAGTGCTTGGGGAGAAGTGAATTTCTGAGCTCTTGTTGTCAGATTATTGGAGACTGTTTTGCATAAGGGTCTCCTTGCTTACGGTCCTTCTCCCCCATCTGTTTCATACTGTCTAGAGCTATCCCTGGTAGAGTAGGCACTTATGATCAGAAGAGTATCGGCCCTCTAAAGACGCCCATGCTTGGATCCTAGGAACATGTGGACATGTTACCTAATCGCAAGAGTTCCGAAAAGTGGAGAACCTTCTCTCTCTTCTCGTCATCAGAGAGAGATTTGGAGAGGCTGTGCTGCTATGTTTGAAGAATCACAAGCTAAGGAATGCAGGCAGCCACTGTAGGCTGGAAAGGCAGGAACTAAGTTCCCCTAGAGTATCCTCCCAGACTATGAGGGAGACCCAAAACACCAGAGTTATCTTTTGGAGGGTGGGCCCGTGATAGGACAGGCTTCCCCACAGGTGAGTGTTCTAGGAACCCATTGGCATCCATCGACCAGCTAGCATTGTGGTGCGAGACTGCGTTCAGTTTCAGAGATTTTTTTTTTTTTTTCGGAGATTTGCCCATTTCATGATGGGTGATTTATGAGTTCACTTGCCCACACTGCGTTGAGTGTTCCGCAATTTTTGACCAAAATGGCATGACCTCCATGCCCCACTCTTCACATTTACTGGATTTCATCCTGAGTGACTTTTTTGTTTGTTTCCCCAGATGAAAAAAGTCCTCAAAGATGTTTTGCAGATGTGGAAGTGGTGAAACAAAAACGGCAGTAGCACAAAAAGGCATCAAAATGGATGAGTTCAAAAATTGTGTTGAGCCGTGGGAAAAGCATCTCAATATGTGTATTACATAAAACAGAGAGGACTTTGAAGGGGACTGAAGTTTAAACATGGAAGAATAAAGATACAATTTTTTATAAATAAACTCCGCTTATTTTGGGGCTCCCTCCTCATATAGCTGATGACAACTCAATTTTAGCCCAATGAGACCTGTGGGACCCATGTTGAAATTACAGAAATCTAAGATAAACAGAAATTTATTAATTTTTATTGTTTTAAGTCACTAAGCTTGTGGTCATTTGTTGTAGTGTCAACAGAAAACTACTTAATCAGTATATGTTTAATGTGTGGAACGAGTGCACTGGAATTTGTAAAAATGTTCCGTATGGAGATAATTGTAGTGTAATGATGAGAACGCCCACTCTGGGACCAGAAAGATCTGGCTTTGAGTTCTAGCTCTGCCAGTTATTAAGACACATTAAGCTTCATTTAACTACTGAAGCTACACACCGCCTTCCTTGTCTCTATACGTATCAAATGCAAATGATAACTAAAATACTGCCACATAGTGTTGTAAGAACTAAATGTCACAATATAGATGAAGTCCTGAGTACAGAGATCCATCCCCAGTGAATCCTCAGTACCTGCAGGGGTTAAATCAGGGTCAGACTAGAAAATGCAACAGGACCAGAACCTGAATTCTGTGGGCAGTGCCTGGTGAATAGGAAAACTGAATGGAGATCATGAGGGCTATGGGCACTGTGGCCTGGTATCTGGAGAACTTTATTCTTTCTCCTGTTTTCATGCTTCTTTTGCTTTTGCCTTAGTTGTTTTGGGTTTTTTTGCCATTATCTCTCTGCCTAAAGGCATTCACTAATGTCTATACACAGGTGAATATGCTGCCTTCTCTTACCACTTGCCTCTTCATTCCTACAGGCCACAGCCTCGATTCCATACATCAGTATGGGAATAACTCAGTAATCCCTAGAGGCCAGAGCCCTGGGACACCTGGACACGCTAGAGTTTTTGACATGTTAGTCCTTCTCCCAAAATTCAGAGATATAAGTGAGCCCACCAGTGTACATAACCTCTGACCAGCCCAGAGTGTAGCTGTGACTATTCTAAATGGCGCCGTATGGTCACTCATTGATCTGTATCTTGTCACCAGATTACGAATGAATTCACTTTAAATTGATTTCCAGGTTATGATGACTTTGATTAATACAGTCTAATAAAGCAATAGGTTTGCTTTTATTTAAATAACCTCATGACATTATCGGTCATATTACACCTGCAGTTACTAAATCTTGCATGATTTTTTCACACAAACCAATGCCCTATCAAGTTCCCCTTACCCTGGACTCCTGAAATCACTCAAAGAATAAAATCTCTTATTGTTTTTAACATAATATTCCACCCCATCTTGACCATTTTAATCTTTTATGTTGGTGTCTACCATATTAGTTATTTCAATCACAGCTTCTGGTTAGCTCCCAACAGGTCACCAATAGCAGGGCAGCATCAAGGATGGAACATTGGGGTGCTTCACTAGAGATCTGTTTGCAAATTTTGTACAAAAAAATTTGAAGTTCATTCGTGAAGTCAACTGCACAGTGTCATGAAAGTCTTATTATTGTACTCAGACTTGATATTCTTGTCCACATTCATCAATTTGCCAAACAGCCATGGAAAAGTATCTGATGGGGTGTGTCACAGAATCATGACATCGTGGCAGAAAGTTCATGGACTTTCCAGACAGATTTGTGTTCATATAATTCAGACCTTTCAGGATTGAGAATGAGGGGGTTGGAGGTGGGAGAGCTGGTACAGTAAGCAGTGGTATATGGAAGTCATACATCTTGTATACTCTCATGTACTATAATCTAGAGAATGTGAGTCATGCAGCAGCCTGGGTTTCCATAACTGACCCGAACATCACCGTGAGCAACCGTTTTCCATGGTATGGGAGGGATTCTGAGTAAATGCTCAATTGTTTTCAGTGTCTTGCCCTTCCCTCTTCTGACAAAACAACATTGGAGTCGTTGGAGATCAGCAAGACCTCATGGCCGAGGTTAGGAGACAACCTGCCAGCCTTCACTGACCTCACAGCCATGTGTGTGGCCTCTGCACCACTAGCACCCTACTGACAGCTGCTGCTAAGGTCCTTGGCCCATGCTAACTTGGTCCATCTGGGCCCATGGCCTACAAAGGTCCTTTCACTCCCACACACCTTTCCTCTGGCTCCAGGCATGCTGCCTGCCCTCCCAAGTTTGGCGGCAGAGTTCTCAGCTTCAGGGTGGTCATCTTCTTTGCTGCCTGACCTGCAGAAGTGGACAGAGAAGAGGCTGGAGTTCTCCCAATTTCAAGTCAGAATTGAGATGGCAGCCCCTCTGCTTTCTGCTACCTTTGCAGGCTCTCTGTAGTTTCTGCTGTCTAGGGACCAACGTCCTTCTTGGAGATAGGGGCTGTCCAAGTCCCCACCAACAAGGCTGTGAAGCGCTCCTGCACCCTCCGCTTGGTTGGTAGTACTGTGTTTTCATTCTGAGTTTTCTCTATTATTGGCTCATAATAAAACACTCAAATCTCCAGATTTTACTTCTGATATATAAAGGCAGCTCTGAGATTTTGAAGTTCCCGTTTTCCCTGGACAAAGCTAGCCTCATTTAACTACTGAAGTTAAACACTGCCTTCCTTTTCTTCTTCCTGGAGGCACTAAATCCAATATGGCTGCCACTAGCTCCTGTAACTTTTTGAGCACTTGAAACACAGTGACAGCAACTGTGGTACTAAGTTTCTAATCCTATTGGAGTTTAATTAAAATCATTTTGAAACAGGTACTTGATTGGATTATTAGAAAGATTTAAAATAGTTTGGCACGAGTTGGGGTCACACATCTACTTTTTACACTGTACACTTTATGAAGTCTAAATACAGATCAAATATTTCAGAACAAGATTCACTGTCTGAATTGATATCCATTGCAAGTGTCAAACACATTGGAATTAGAACATTTTGAAAGAAATGCAAACTATCTTATGAGAATTGTTATGTTTTCACATGTTAAAATAGTAATATTTTGGATATACTTAATTAAATAAAAGATATTTTAAGAATTAAATTCACCTCTTTTTTATTTTTTAAAAATGTAACTATCAGAAAATTAAACATCCTATATATGGTTCACTTTATATTCTATAGGACAATGCTGACCTAGACAAGAGCATCATAATTTAAGGGGTATGAAAATGATCAGTGAATATTCCACAAAGATTATACCCCTTTCAGCACTTATTGCTACTTTATTTTTATTTATTATGTTGATTGGAGTTGAATGCTGAACCTAAAGCTATTTTTTTTAGGCTGTCGGGGCATCATCAGACAACATTTATCTCTATCTTTTTACCTACATTATTTTTATATGTATTAATATATTACCATTTCAAATAACACCATACTACAATAAAATGTTATTATTTTGGAGTTAATTTGAGTTTTCTGAGTTAAACTGTCACTAGTCTATTTTTTCCAGGTTGTAATGATATCAGCTACTTTTTTAAAATTTTGCTTCATCAAAACCAGTCAGTTGTGTATATTATTGATATCCCAAAGATAGTTGGGGGATGCCATATTTAATCAGTGTAAACTAGTAGGAAAAGCTCAGCTTCAGAAGTTTAATAATCTGGATGAAAAGGTCAATCTGTTACCAATTAGCTCCATGACCTGAAACACATTACTAAACTTCTCTGAGACTTAGTTATATCATTTATACAATGAAAATGACAAAAATTCCCAACTTGTAGGATTAGAGCAGTAATCACATAAGGGATGTAAGTTTTATTATGGTCACATGGCACCATGAAGACTTTTGTTTATTTTGTGACTAGAATAAACCAAAAGGATTAGAACAATATTTTTGGATTAAAACCGCAGATTTGCTGGGAGAAATAAACAATTCAATTGTCTAGCATAGGGGAATGGGGATAAAGGTCCTCACTGTATTGGAAAATCAATAGTAAACATCCATTTTCTTTACAATATCCTTAATGGGCACCTAACAAAAGATTGCATCACCACAAACACTGAATTTGTCCTGTAGTTGATGTCCTTGAATGGAAAACGCTAAGGAGTCCCAATGTGATGTAAATAACAACAAGCTCAGTGTTTGCGACCAGCTGGTACATGCAGTTAAGATCTGAATATGCTCAAGAACTCAGCTGTACTCCGCACAAAGACTGATTGATGGTTGGGCTGGGAATTACAGCTCCCCCATCCCGACACATTCACCTGACCCCTAAAGTGCAGCCATGGCTGATTTCACATGGAAACCATTTATCACATGGAGACCATGGGGGTGGGAATTTTGCTGGACATGTGGCGATTCACCCATTAGCCAAAAGAGCAAAAACACTTGACACTGTTATCTATGAAATCAAGAACCACACACACTCACTATTTAACACCAGATCAAAAGGAAAATGACATTTACCTAAAGTTAGGCTGCTATCATATTTCTGATTCTGATACAAGGAAAACAAAACCTGTGTGACAAGTGAGGAGTTAACTGCAAGCAAAAGACACTTGACTGCTATAATGTTAAGAATTCCGAGCCGGGCTCGGTGGCTCAGCCTGTAATCCCATGCCTTTGGGAGGCTGAGGTGAGTGGATTGCCTGAGCCCGCGGGTTCAAGACCTGCCTGGGCAAGCAAGACCTCATCTCTACAATAAATCAAAAAATCAGCCGGGCATGGTAGCGCGCACCTGTAGTTCCAGATACTTGGAAGGCTGAGGCGGAAGGATCGCTGGAGCCCAGCGAGTCAAGGCTGCGGTGGCCGGGAGCGGCCACTGCACTCCAGTCTGGGTGACAGAGTGAGACTCCAACTCAAAAAAAAAAAAGAATTCCATCATCTCCAAGATTTAAAATTCTCTGACCAGCAAGTGAGGAGCTAAAATGAAGATGTAAAAGACCAATCAGGACATCTTTAAATACTACGAAAACATGCAGTAAACAGGTGAATCAAGGGACCAGATCTGGTTTACCTCAAAGGCAGATGAAGAAAGTAGAACCCGCAAAACTATTAAAATGCACACACTTAAAAAACAGGTTCAGTGCTTGGGACAAGAAATTAATGGTAAAGCAGTAAAAGCACATTTCAAGTATCTCTGAGTAATCCCCCAAACTGTTTGAATTCTTAGTTAAATCTTCAGAACTAAAAATATATCTTTTTTTGTTTGTTTGTTTGTTTGTTTGTTTTTGAGTTGGAGTCTCACTCTGTCACCCAGACTGGAGTGCAGTGGCCGCTCCCGGCCACCGCAGCCTCGACCTGCTGGGCTCCGGCAATCCTTCTGCCTCAGCCTTGCAAGTAGCTGGAACTACAGGCATGCGCTACCACGTCTGGCTAGTTTTTTGATTTATTATAGAGATGAGATCTCGCAAAGTTGCCCAGGCGGGTCTCGAACCTGCGGGCTCAGGCAATCCACTCACCTCAGCCTCCCAAGGCACGGGATTACAGGCTGAGCCACCGAGCCCGGCTCTAAAAATATTTCTTAGGCTTCCCTCAGTTAGGGAAAGAAACTATAATTCATGATAATGTGATTATCTATATACATGATATTTGTATGATAAACACTATATGTAATAAACCTATTTAGCATAGAGAACCAGAAAACAAATTAAATATCAAGAACTGGATTCCAGATATTGTCTTGAATTATATAATAACATAAAAAGAATCATATCATCTTAAAAAGATAAACATAATATTGCAATGAGAAAAAGAAATATGTTCCACAAGGCATGCTTATAACTACACACACCACACACACACACATACACACACACACACACACACACAAGCCTCATGGTCAGTCGTCCTTGTGGGTCCATATGCATGGACAGCATATATAGGTTTTCAATCAGCAACAAAGTACTTTATCAACTTCACACTAATTTCAATAAGCATAATGAATATTAATGGCAGCATGACATTTTAAGGGTTGTCTTAAAACTCAAGAATGTGCTTCTAGGATAATTCTGACCTCATTCCTAACCATCATCAGTGAACAGGTCGGGGGCTGGGGAGAAGTTTACCTGGTTGGGGTCTCAGGAGGTTCCTTCCCCACCCCCATCATGATCTAAGATTTCTCTCACCCACTCCCTCAATTTTCATTCAACTAAAAGTTGCTTTGATTTGTCACACACCAGTTTCCAACTCTCACTTCACTCTCTTTCTGGAAGGAGGAAGGTGGAAAGGAGGAGGCCTCATAACCTCCCTTCATGCCTAGAAGCTTGGGGTTGAAGGCATACAAGTTATAAAGATGTCAAAACCTGTCTCTCTACTTACTTCCTGCCTTGCACCTCAAATGACATTCTCAGCCTTGGTTCCAGCTGTTGGGGGAGGAGGTGCTACCCAGTATTCTGTTCATAACTACTGTAAAAAGAGTTATCATTTTTCTATAAAAATAATTTACCTTCTTCACCTATGCTAGCTTATGAGGAATAAAAATATCCTCTCCTCTTTGGGACCTCACTCTCAGTCACTAGCCACGCATCATAAAAGTTAAAATTTACTGAATGCTTCCTATGTGACAAGACTGTGCTAAGTGCTTTACATGTACTCAACCAGGTAACCCAAATAACTCTGTGACATTAGAGCGCACCAGTAGAGGTTACTAAGACACAGAAAGGTTAAGCAACTTGCCCTTGGACTCAAGGCTAACAGGCAATGAGGCAGGGGTCCAGACTCAAGCAGTTCAAGCCCACACTCTAAAGAGGATGCTCCATGAGGTACGGAAGTCAGGTGAGTCCTTTCCGCCTCTGCCTGGGCAAGGGGCGGGGTTCGAGTAGCCTTCAAGCAGAGGGAAGAGTGCTGGAAGGAGGAACCCAGGAGGTGAAAGTGATTCCGTGTGTCAGACTGAAGCCAGCATGGGTGGGGGCACAGGTGGGCTCAGAGGAGAGCAGCAGGAAACCAGGCCAGAGAGGTTCATGGGGGCCAGGGGAAAAGCTTCGTGTGTCAAGTGAAGGAGTTGGGATGCCTATTAAAAGAAAAACAGGAAGCGTTAAAGGGATGCGAGAATGTGACAGGAGGACATTTGACCCTTAAGATGTCGCTTTGGTTGAAGTGGCTCCAAGTGCTGGATCGTCACATCCTGAACTGGGGTCATGGCTGCAGTCATGAACACATTGGGATACAAGAGGGGAGACCCCCCCCAAACAGACTTTATTTATAAAAATGTGTGTGTTTATTCTTACATGTTTAAACTTCAGTCACCTTTCAAAGTACTCTCCATTGGATGCAATACACCTCTTGAGATACTTTTTCCACTACATATAAACAGTGTTTGAACTAGTCAAATTTGATTCCTTTTAGAGCTCATGCTTTTTTTTTGTTTCACCTCTTCCATATCGACAAAATATTTCTCTTTGAGGACTTTCTTCATCCAGGGAAACAAACAAACAAAAGTAAAGTCACTCGGGGTGCGATCAGGTGAATAGGAAGGGTGGGGCACAGAGATCATGCCATTTTTGGTCAAAAACTGTTGAACACTCAACACGGTGTGGGCAGGTGCGTTGATGCTGAAGAGAACCAGTTACCTGTCTGCCGCATCTAGCAATGTTTCTTCTGCAAATTGTCTCTCACAACAATGCTAGCTGGTCCTAGAACACTTACCTAGCAGGAAAGCCTGTACTACAAGCCTGTACTCTAAAAGATAATTCTGGAATTTGTGGGGATCCACCCTCATATTTAGGCATTTGAACTGCTAGAAGCTGCTCGTTCACTGGACAGGTGCATCCATGAATTTGAACTTAGTGGAGGTCACAGGGGAAGTGGAAGGAACCATATGGGAAGGATAGAACATAACTAGTCTCAGAACTCAGCAGCCTGTGGGGACTTCTTCAGGAAATCTACATTCTCACTTGGAGAGACAACCAGGTTCAGAAATACACTGACACTCAAAATGTTTTACCTGTTTTCTCATGGAAACGATACTCCATGGTGGTCCTGCAACACTATTGATAATGTATTTTAAGTATATAGTGGGCTAAACAGGCTTTTGAAGGTTGAGCTAGGTACCAAAACTCTACCTATTATTAGGTCATGGTTTCAAACTGAGTTAGAACACTGACTAGACCTCCATGAAGACAGGGTTTATGTTTATCCTGTCCCCTACTCAACATTCCATGCCAGCACAGGGTTATTTAATGAATGAATGAGCTTGTGTCTATATTACCGTGGTAATACCTAATTAGCACAAATATATATACACAATTTCCAGCAAGTTCCACAATGAGTAATCTAACTTTGTGACCTTTCAGCCTTATGTGTTACTTTAGCTATCTGTTTAAGATATATTGTAGTTATTATATTTTGGAAAAGACCTCTACAAATGTGTGTGTTTTCCAAGAATCCACTGATTTTCTAAAAAACTAATACGTATTTTATAGGCTGAGCTGAAAGAATCTCTACTTCCTCTGCTCTATTCACCCTGCAATAAGCATCTACCTTAGGTGACTATGATGAGTGGACCATGCCCAGGGCGAATCAGAGGATCTGGGTCACTTCTCACTCTCAGCACATCAGGATTCTGATGTGTATCCTCACTGACCCTCAGTTTCCTCATTGGTCAAATGTGCAAAGTAGCAGTGTATTCTCTTCAGTACCACAATCTCTTACCTGAATCTGTGAATTAAGAAGGATTTCACAACTCAGAACTCTGTCAGCCTTTAGGTAACGCTAACCATACACTTCCCATTACATGATACCCCCATTCAGTCAGATGATGCACCCCACAATGAAACAAGTCCACATTTCTATGTCAAAGCACACGGGTATTCAAAGTAAGTAGAACAAGCAGAGAAGTGTAAGTAGCTTTGCGTTAATTTACCCAATACTGGCCAGGCTTGGTGGCTCAGCCTATAATCCCAGCACTTTGGGAAGCCGAGGCAAGTGGACTGCTGAGCCCATGGGTTCAAGACCAGCCCAGACTTTGTCTCTGCAATAAATAAAAAATTCGTCAGGCATAGAGGCATGCACCTGTAGTTCTGGCTACTTGGGAGGCTGAGAGGGAAGGATCGCCGGAGTCCAGAAGGTCGGCACTGGAGTGGCCGTGAATGTGCATGCCACTGCACTCCAGCCTGGGCAATGGAGTGAGACTCTAACTCAAAAATAAAATAAAATTACCCAATACATTCAGGTCAGATCAAGTTTCTTCAATCTAGAGAAACTCAAAGAATGACCTTGCTTTGAGAGGACTTAAAAAAAAAAGATTTCAGAATTAAGAATACAGAACGATGAGTCTGAGATGTTCTGAGGACCAGATGAGGTCATGACACTAAGGCATCTGATATAGAGAGGAAGAATCAGGCTTTGCTTGACCAAAACTGATGCTGTCACTTCTTGGTGGTTCCAGACATGGTGGCAGAAAGGCTGTGTGGCTCTACTAACAGCAAGGGGTTCCCATCCATCTCTGAAACTGAGCAAAGTATAAAGACAAGTTGACCATCCGCAGTAGAGTACTGCTTGTGTTGGGAAGGTGTACCCTTGTAGGATGGCCAGGGTTGGGTTGCACCTGGTGCACATGCACCTCCATGGTCGTCCTGAAGCACTATTGATATTACATTTTAAGTACATATGGACTAAACAAGCTTTTGAAGGATGGGCTAGGTACCAAAGCTCCATGCATTAGGTTGTGGTTTCAAACAACTGAGTTAGAACAGACTGGACCTCCTGGCACGAGCCAGGGCACCACAGGGCATGGTGAGGCATGTTCTGGGAAGAGTGAGCAGACATCAGGCAACATCTGGAAAGTTGTGTTGGGAAAACCCACTTGGCCTGGAGAGCTATGTGAAGACCTTTGTTATAATCCAGAAGGAAAGGGAGTAGAATCCAGGTGCCTGAGGTACACAGAGAGTGTGTCTGGCAGGTGGCCAGGCATGGGGTGCAGGAAGGAAGACAGAGAGGAAGACACAGGCTTCCTAGGCTCTCCCCACATGGGTATGGAGGATGGAACCAGGAGGCACAAAGTTTGGTCATACCAGGGGGATGAATCTCCATGAGAATGTATGAGGAACAGCAGAAATGAACTCCTGTTCTCCTAACCTGGCTGCTTTGCTGGGACCTGGAGCTTGGCGGCAGCAGGACACAGTGAGGGAACAGAGGCAGGAGTGCGCCTGCAGACAGGTAGGAGCCGGGGAAAAGGTTCAGTGAGGATCAACCCCTCACCCAACATCAGAGTCGTGATGTGCTGAGGGTTGGGACTTGAACCCAGAGCCTCTGACTCACCCTGGGCATGGTCGATGCATCATAGCCACCCAACGTGGATGCTTCCTACAGGGTGGAGACAGCAGAGAAAGCAGAGATTCTTTCAGCTTAGTCTGTCAAATACTTAATAGTTTTTCAGAAAAGTCAATAGATTCTTGGAAAACATACAGATTCTTTGAGGTCATTTCCAAAATGTAGTAACTATGATATACTTTAAATAAATAGCTAAAGTGATACATGAGGCTGAAAGGTCATAAAGTTAGGTTATTCATTGTGGAATTTGCTGTGGGTTTTGTATATATATTTGTGCCACTTAGACATGACCACTGCAGTATAGACACAAGCTGGTCCCCCTTGGGCGGAACACAGCAGAGGGGAGGGGAAACGCTGTGTGTTTCTTGGCAGACAAGAAAAGATTCACTAGAAAACTGTTGAAAAATAAAGTATAAGCAGGAAGAGTTATTAATTAAAAGTTTAGAAACAGCTTGAGGTTTCATGAGAAAGCAATGTTTATAGAATTCATTCACTCATTCCCTCCTTCATTCATCCATTTTCAATCAATATGCTTGGTGCCTCTACTGTGCTTGGGAAACAGGCTTGGACCAGGGGATAGAGATAGGGAAGTCTGTTGCTGCTGGCCTCAGGGAGCTCTTGGTCTGAGAGGAAAGAGAGATGTGTGAAAAGGTGAAGTAACAAGAATCAAGGTGTGTGCTAGGAAGCATAAGTCCCAGAAAGGACTAACAGAAAATAGAAGTCAGATGAATCAATGTCTTTCTCTAGGTCCCAAGTATAAAAAGGCCATTCTTTGCCTCAAGAAAAATGGAAGCAACCACCAACCCAGAGGAGGGGGGAGAGTTGGGCAAAGCTTGCTGTGGGGGCTCCATTCACAAGAGGTTGGAAGGTGAGGAGAGAGGAGGAGAGAGGGAATAGAGTTTTAGGCAGAGGGTAAGAGAAGATACTTGCCTAAGGAGAGAGTCATGAGTTCACTTACCTTAAGGGAAAGTTCGGTAATATAAATGAGCTGAGCTGTCCCCATAGAGGAAAAGGCAGCAGCAGAAGCATAGTGACAGAGGGCTAAAGGCCCAGTCTTGTATTGAAGGAATGAGGGAGGTGGATGGAGGCCCCTGGGAGAGGACGTGTACCTTCCAGAGGGGAAAGCAGTCTGGCGCCCAGCTCTAACAGCTGTTGCTGTTAGTGACATAAGTCCAGGTCCACCATTTCCCTTGTATCTTAGGAGGAATATGACATGGCGTTCTGCTATAATGAATGTAGAGCAAGAGATAAGAGTCAAAGAAAAGTCCTGGGAATCATGTGTGACCACCGGGTTAATATGAGTCATGGGATAACAGGTTTGGCACAGCAACCACACAAGAAACCACAGACAGACACACATGAATGCTGGAGTTGGGCCATTATTGGTGGCTCTGTCTTAGAGTTGTTTGTACAAACATGAGGTCTTCCACATTTTAATAACTCCATCTGTAAAGCACTTCATGGTTCACAGAATTAAAGAATGTTAAAAGTGGAAGGAACCTTATGGAAAATCTAGAGGCATTGACATGGAATTGATGAACTTCAGGAAATCCACAGGGGTCTTCTCAAGCCTTGACAGAGCAGCTGGTAGATTGCATGACTGTGTTACAGGACTGGCTATATGATTTGTAGGGCCCAGTGCAGAATCAAAATGAGGAATCCTTTGTTCATTAAGAATTACATGGTGGTGACAGCAGGGCATTAGACAAGCATGGCATCCTCCTTACAGGCTCATGTGAGCACAGGTCATACACCCTCGAAGCTGGCCTGCATGTCCCAATCTCCACTCAAGAAAGTTACCCAGGCAATATATGAAGAACGAATGAATTATGACGGGCAAGAGTGGAAGCTATCAGGGTATTTTTATTAGTCACCCAGGCAAGCGGTGATGCGGGCCTGAACTAACTT
Source organism: Tarsius wallacei (assembly GCA_963574415.1). Lineage (NCBI taxonomy): Eukaryota > Metazoa > Chordata > Mammalia > Primates > Tarsiidae > Tarsius > Tarsius wallacei. The sequence goes on from CAUYQG010132985.1 coordinate 32,563, forward strand.
TGTACAAGTGAGAGGGGAGAGTAGCTTTATCATCGTAAGGGAGTATGACTGCTCATTTTCACTATTTAATTTTCTCTACTTTAATTATATTTTAATAACCCCCAAATTATGATCTCAACACCATAAAGCTTCATGAAATAAAAAGTACCCAATAAGAAGACTTTATGAGATAAGGAAACCCAATTACAAGAACGAGTTAGAAGTCCCTATGATTCTGTGTTAAGAACAGCCCAGCTGAATTAGCGGGTGTCATCTTAAGTAAGTTACACTTAATAGCAACAAATATGAGAACACAGGGGCTACTAAGAACACTGAAATACCGGGGATGCCAAATATACATACACACACACACACACACACACACAAATTTTAAGAGGTGTTATCTCTGTATTTCTTTTAGTTTGCCGTAATTGGAAGTATCGGGATATGGATGGTAACTCTTTGAGTACCTCTTGTAACTGCAGAAGTCAGACAAGACTTGTATTCACCTTTGTTATTGATATATGTTGTGTATTGCAACTTTAATAGAGTTTTTCCTTTCTTAAGATGTGTATTCTTTTTTTTTTTTTTTTTGGCGCCCCCTGTATAAGACATATGTCTGCTGTACTGCTGTGGTTTCTCCTGTGTTCCGGATGTAGCAGGTGAGCTGCTGACTTCCTGCTCACACTTGCTGAGAAGCCAGCTGAGCTAGAGCACTGTATTTGCCATGGGAATCACAATCCCACTACTTCTTAGGGAGCTACAGGGTCATCAGCTACGGAACACGGTGCCCGGATCAGTCACCTGGAATTCACACTGCCAGCCCGTGCAGGGTGTGTGTGTGAGTTTACTGGCTCCAGGGGGGAGGCCCAGGATGGAGCAGTGCAGAGAATACACTCAGGAGGTGTTCTGGAGTCAGACCCTGGCTCTTGTACACACCAGCTGCATGACTCTGGGCAAAGTATGATATCTGTCTGAGCTTCGCTTTTCTCATCTGCAATGTGGGGATTATCATTGTACTGATGGCATGCAACTGTAAGGCATCCATGAGATAATCCACATAGAGCACTTAACACGGCACTGGCACACAAAGTAGAAAGTTGTTTATTCAGATGTTCATACAAATACAGTGCATCCTTTTGGGCTAAAATAAGAGTCAGAAAGTCTTGCATTTCAGGGCCTTTTAGAGTGTACAAGAAGCATTCTGAAGTCGGTTGCCCAAGGGTCCTAAACTGTGATATACACCAGCGGTCCCCAACCTTTTTGGCATCAGGGACAAGTTTCGCGGAAGACAATTTTTCCACAGATTGTGTCATCAGACATTAGATTCTCACAAGGCATGTGCAACCTAGATCCCTCGCATGAGCAGCTTGCAATAGGGTCTGGACTCCTATGAGAATCCAATGCCGCCACTGATCTGACAGAAAATGGAGCTCCACTCCCCCAATGCTCACCTCCTGCTGTGCAGCCTGGGTCCTAATAAGCCACAGACAGGACCAGTCCGCACCCAGGGCTTTAGGATACCTGTTGTACAGGATGTGACCATGGACAGCCACAGACTCACCTAGAAATGGGAACCCCACCAGCCAGCATCTCCAAATCCAACCCAGTGGTCTCCATGTCCACAGGCATGTTGGGGGTTCCTGGGTGTCTGTGGGTGTGCAGTGGAGCCACCTGACCCCACACAAGTGTGGGCCCCTCAGGAAGCGTCTCCAGCTATGAGGTGGACAAAATCCTCTTCTTGACGGTTAGAGTGGTACCGAGGCCCAGCAGGAGTAGGCGGGGTCTTCTCTAAATGCCAAGGTGTATCTCACCAAGGCATATCCTCGGCCTTATGAGAACTCTCGGGAAATACTTAACTTACATAAGAAGCCAGATCTACTTATTTGGAATAGTCGATCCAGTGCTTTGTGTAAGCCCAGCCCCTAAGTCTTGAGTACCATTTTCTGCATCAGTATACTCTGAGTCAATTAGATTTATGAGGGAAGAAGGCCCAGGCATCTATTAAAAACTCTTAGCTCCAGTAGCAAGCACTTAATATATGGTTGTAGTTATTTGAACCAATCAACACACTTCTCTAAATCTGGATTATACTCGTACCCCAGTGGGCTTTGTGATAACTATAAAGCAAGGTTCTCTAGCCCCAGCAAATTTACCATCTATCTACAGGAGGTAGGAATACACAAATAATAATAAAACCAAGCTGATCTGTAACCTTGGTAAGTGCTCCATGATCAAGGCCCTCAGAGATCTGAACAGGGACAGGGCATGCTCACGGTCAGGAGACACAGCAGTCTGCCCAGATGCAGGCAATAAGGGGCTGCAATAATAACACCTACTAAATGTCTATCTGTTCTATTACTGCCATGCTCTGGCAATTCTAAACAACTTCAATGGTAACATATTCCTTGACCCAGTGCAGTGGCTCAAGCCTGTTATCTCAGCACTTTGGGAGGCCAAGGCAGGAAGATTGCTTGAGCTCAGGAGTCCAAGACAAGGCTGGGCAACATAACAAGACCTCAATTCTACAAAAAAATCAAAAAATTAGCTAGGCATGGTAGCACACACCTGTAGTTCCAGTTACTCAGGAGGCTGAGGTGGGAGGATTGCCTGAGCCCAGAAGGTCGAGGTTGCAGTGAACCATGATTGTGTCACTGCACTCCAGCCAGGGCAACGGAGTGAGAATCCTGACTCAATATGTATTTCTGTCCTCCAAAATTTTTGTTTGGTGGCGGCAGGTTGTGTTCTCCGAAGATGACTGCAATAGGCCCACAAGCTTTGCATCCTCCACAGCCTCCCATCAAGAATGGAGTCCAATTCCCCTTCCTTGAATCTGGGTGGCCTGTGGCTTGCTCATAACAAGCAGAGTGTAGCAGATGTGACACCATGAACTCGTGAGAGAAGACATACTTCTGCCTGGCTCACTGGGGCCCTGGTGCTTGGAGTTTAGCAGGAAACCTGACTCTCTGAGGTACTGTGCTGTAAAGAAGCAAGACATGGAAAGACCATAGGCAGACAACCCACGTATTTGCCTACTTCTAGCCCACCCTTCAGATGATTCCATAACCCGACTGCCGAGTCCCCTTGGAGTCGAATTTGGAGTCTTCCCAATTAAGACCAAAACTTCACAAAGAAGAGACTGCCACACCGTGTCTCTTCCATCTCTTCCAAATATTTGACCCAGAGTCTGTGGGAATAGTGGAAGGGCTGCTGTATGCGAGTGTAGGGTACAATTGTAAATGGAATATTGGTCTTTGTTGACACACTTGTTGCAGTTACTGAGAAGCATTAATAAAATGTATGTGAGCTTCCAATAAGCACACGTTATTAGACAATCTCTAATAAACATTGCCTTATACATGGATGTTAACTCAAAGATCTCCCAGCTACACATCTACCCCTGCAGACATGGGCACTCAGCTGTGCGTGTTTGTCTGGGGAGTGAGTTCCCTAAGACTGGAAACCATCTGTGACTGTGGCCACAACTGTGTCACTGCACTCTAGCCAGTGCGACAGAGCAAGACCCCAACTCAAAAATATTTGTGTATCTCCAAGCCCTGTCTCCCTGCATTTAAACGTAGAAGTGCTCTGAAAAAATTACGCAACTCAACAGCATAGTCATCATAGAGATGAAGAAAGAAAACTCGTGCTATTTCAATCCTTCCAATCAATGTGACTACTCAAAATTTTTATTTATGACTAGAACTTAAAACAATAAAACCATCTGATCACAAAGCATAGTATTTTTGCTGGGTAAGTGCAAAAACTTTAGTCCACATATGAGATAATGGACTGAACATTTGTCTCTTTAAAATTAAATATATGTGTATTTTTGTATAAATATAAATAGTATTATTATATAAATATATATTTAATTTTTAAACATTTAAAATACATAGGCAATCTATTATTTTTAATTATATTATTTTATATATTTAATATCGAAACTAAAAATGCATAAATAAAACAATGATGATGATTATCACACAAATATTACTGAACATCTTTCCATAAATAGCAAGGATGTTAAAAAATGATTTGCTTTGGTGTCTAATATGTGAAGCTTACCACTGAAGATAAGTAGATTAATGTCAGCTAAAAAGATGAGACAAAACATTAAAGAGGACATCAACCTCCATCTAGATTGCAGAGGGAGAGAGCCATTTTTCCACTATGGGCCAAGCTCCGTTCCTGTACCCAGGAGATTCTCCTGAGCCTTGCTTCTCAGCTGTCCCTTCCCCACACTTGGTCTAAACTAGTCTGACCCACTTTCCATTATTTATAGTAAAGAACCTGGTCAGTACCCACAAAGGTGACCACAACCTGGACTCAGTCATTAGGGAGGATGGAGGCACTGGAAATGTGCAGGCTGTGAGAAAAGCAAAAGTCACCCAGTATGGACCAGGGGTCTAGTGTGGTCAAGAGTGTTGTAGGGTAAACTGAGTTCACTTGAAGAGGTCCATGCTTCTGAGAAAGAGTGTGGTGCATAGTGAGGTGTCCTTGCTGGCCTGGGCTGCCATAACAAAATGTCATGGGCTGCATGGCTTAAACACGAGATTTGTTTCCTTGCAGTTCTGGAGGCTGGAAGTGCAGGCAGTCAGGCTCTGATGGGGGTTCTCTGTCTGCCTCACAGATGCAGGCTCCTTGCATGTCCTCACATGGCAGAAAGATGGGGAGCAGCTCTGTGGTGTCTCCTTTTACAAGGACACTAATCCCATCATAAAGGTTCCAGTCCCATGGCCTCATCTGACCCTAATTACTTCTGAAAGGCCCCATCCCCAAACACCATCACTTGGGGGTAAGGGCTTCAACTTACGCATTTTGGGGAGACAGGTCAGTCCACAGCAGAAGGGAAGACAGCTTTTACCCAGGGCTGAGGGTGCCTTGTATGCCACACATAGGAGTGTAACTCTTTTTTTTTTTTTGATTAGGGGGTCCCACTTTGTCACCCAGGCTGGAATGCAATGTCACAATGACAGCTCACTGCAGCCTCCACCTCCTTGGCACAGGCAATCCTTCCACCTCAGCCTCCTAAGGTCTTGCTGTGTTGCCTAGGCTGATCTTGAACTCCTGGGCTCAAGTGATCCTCCTGTCTTAGCTTCCCAAAGTGTTGGGATTACAAGCATGAACCACAGTACCCAGCCTCATAACTCCTAAAGGGATGGAGAGAGCAGACAGTGGAGAGCTTTTATGCAGAGAGGAACTTGCTTAAAACTCACACTCTGGAAATGTTAGCTACTTCAGGGCAGAGTGCAGGAGGGACAGGGAAGAGGAGAGAGTCACATGAGAAACCTATTTGTGAGGATCCTGCGAGCATCAGGTGAGCAGCATAAAGAAGCTTAATTCAAGCAGTAGAGGCCCATGCATGGGGGAAGAAGCATGGACTTGAGAGAGATTTCCATTGTGGGGCCAACAAAACCCATGTGACATCTGGACAAGGAGGGGCTGAGGAGGACTCAGGGGTTCCAGGCTTGGGTAATAGGGAAAGCCAGAATGCCGATGATCAAATCAGAGACCACATGCACGGAAGCTGGTCTGCAGCAATGGTGCCATCATGATTTTGGTTTTTTAAAGTGTGGGTTTAAGGAGCTGATGAGATGCCACAGACATGTTTAGGTTAGGTATAAAGTCTAGCACCCAAGAGAGGGGTGAAGGCCATGAAGGGGCTGTGAGGTGCCTGTGGAGAGACAGGGAAGTGGACACGGATGAGGTTGCCCCAGGGAGGGATGACAGAGGGGAGAAACAAGGCCCAGGAGAGAATGCAGTGAACACTGGCGACGGTCTCTGACATCACAATCAAGCACTTACTGAGGAAGGAAGCAAATCTGGAGGACATGATGTCTTAACAGCCTAAAAACAGAGAAATTGACAAAGAGGGGTGGTCAGGAGTGCGGCTACCAGGGGTGCGGCTACCAAGAGGTCCAGCAAGACAAGGACCTGGGAGGGTCCTGGTAAGACCTGGGGGCATGATCTGAGAAGAGAGAGAGAGGGAGGGAGGAAGGGGGAGAGAGAGTGTGTGTGTGTTGGGGGATGGCGGAAGGAGTAAAACACATGTGGTAACTAGTACCTAAACTGAGGAAGCATAAACTAGTCTCTACAGAAGTTTCTTGCAGAGATGGGATGGTAGCTCAAATTGATAGGAGACTCTTGTAGGTTGTTAGCTTTGTTTTCTGTAGTGAAAACTTCAGTATATCTAAGGAAAACCTATTTCCTTACATGCACATACACTAATCACATAAGTCTCTATAGGGAAGCATGCCCGATTAATGCATGTGATGAAAGAAAGAAAACAGTAAAAACACTGTATACAAAGAGCTTAGCACAGTCAGCACTCAGTAATAATAACTGATGCCCTGAATTGTTGTATTATTATAAAGGGATTTCTACTTATTATCTGGAGTCCCTTGTTCCCCTCCCAAGGTTGTCCTTAAATGGCATAAACAAACAAACAGCTCCAGGTAGACTGGGTGCATAAAAAGAAGGTAAACTATTTTCTAATACAACAGAAGAGGCGCCAAGACATCCTGATTTAACTAGATCCTCCATTTAGAAGTTAGACGACTGCAAATGCAGTGCTCTATTTTTCCTGTATGTTAAGGCACTTAAACTATAAATACATTTGACACAGGGAGGTTCAGAGATGATAACTCATCATGCTATTAATCCCTAACTGTACGTTGGCTCATAAGATCCTCTCTGAGAAATGGAAGGAAGTGGGGGGCAGCCACAGAGGGATGGTGCTTTGATCTCCATCAGGAAACATCATGATGGAAAAAACCCCTGCCGGACTGGCTCTGGAACCTGAAGAAGGTAATGGCTCTGTCTGACTGAAGCCAAAATGCCCGAATTGCCATGGCAAATGGTGGAAGGAGGACTCAGAAGGCTCAGGAAAGGGGGCATTGCTGGAATGCACACATCATGAGAGGCTTGAAGGCCCACCTGATGGCCACATGCCGTGGGGGTGGACGCACCATCCCTGCTGAGAGGGACACCAGCACCACTCAGAGCTTCAGGGGCACCTCTCGTCGGCAGGTCAGGGCTAACGGTAGGACAGGCTATCCCAGGGCTGGGTTTCTTAATGCTGATGGGAATTACAGTGTCCCAGAAGAAACAGCACCCAGGTTCCGTGCCTAACCACCAACAGCTGGTGAGTCTCGACTGTTGTGACAATGCACAAAGCCAGAGGGACAGCCACAGGGGGACCCTCAGAAAGTTTTAGAGATGGTTTAGATACAACATGCCCTAGGGGCAAAACAGACTGGGAGTCAATGAGACAACTTAACATGTGTCATCCCAGGAAAGTAAAAATGCGTGAGCTGAGGGTAGACATCCCACAAAACTTCAGTCCTCCACAGTTACCAAACCTGAATGACTTTACTGGCTGAAGAGCTACCAGGTCCTCGGAGGGAAGTACCCCACAACACTACCGAAGGTGATGTTCTAATAATTTCCCCAGGCCTAACCAAAGCACCTATGGCCATTTACACAGGCGTCTATACATTGGGGAAAAGAGCACACCCACATAGTGTGAGACTTGCTGGACACAGGGTCTGGGTGGACCCTGAAACCTGAAGACCTGAACTGCTGTCACATGGCTCTGTGGGAACTGTGAGGCTAAGTAACAGATGGGTCCAGGCCACAGTCTGGCTCACAGTGGGACTACTAGTCTGTGAACACACCCAGGGGTCACTCTCTGAGTCCATGAAGGAACAAAGGACACACCCAATATTTGACAAGTGAAATAGTCCCTTTCTGGGGGAATTCAATTGGAAGCTTTTGAAACTTCAAGGTAGCAAATCAAAAATGACTACACTGTAGGAGGGAGGATGGCAAAGATTTAATGCCACCACTTAGGATCTCAAGAAAGCAGGATGGCAGTTCTCATATTTCCATGCAATTCACTAGTTTGGACAGAGCCTGAAAAATAAGTGTATCCAACATTTTGGAGTATCCAACATTTTGGCTTCTGTGGGCCACAGTGAGTAAAGAGGAATTGTCTTGGGCCATACATAGATTATATATTTAGTGTATATACATATAAAGACTTATTTTAAAAATATTTTTATTATAACGTTTAGAACAATTAGAATAATATAAACGTATTGGGAAATTTGACCTTATTTTGTAAAATCAACCTATCTGTGTCTGGATTGATGGAAGTGGTCACAGTTCTTAGTGAGTTCTCAAGGTGCTTGTCAGAAATGTGTGTTCGAATTTTGCTCTCTGTGGCCTCATCATAAAACAGCTGCTCACACATGTCTGTGCTGCCCAAAATCTATGTCAGGAATAAGATGTGGATAGTGAACTTCAAATGAAAATACGTGTGGGGTCATGAAGAAAATAAATGCTAAAAAAGCACGTGATGTTAAAAGATTTTGTGGGGCCACATGACTGGGCCACATGCGACCCACAGGCTGCAGGTTGGACATGCCTGGCGTAGACCACTGAGTTTTCAGTCAAGTAATACTGGTGTTTTGTGATTTGCTGAATGTGTTCTTTTCTATCTGATTCAAAAAAGAGGATGAAAAAGAGTTCACACTCACCTGGGAAAAGGAAACCTCTGCATCACAGTTTATGTCAGTGCTAGGCTAACTCTCTTGCTCTCTGCTGTAACTTGGTGTGAAGATACACACAGTTTGGATGTCGCACAGTCTTGATGTCTTTGGTCATTTATATTAAAGACATGTCTAGGTGAGCCCATGATACGGGAAGAACCCTGAGGGGTACTGAATCCTGGCTCAAGGTCCGGGTCTGACATCTTCCTATACTCCAAGAGTGCCCAGGGGTCCCCTGCAGCTGTGATCTGCATTCCCCAAACCACAGCCCAGATCCAAGGCGGCTCATAGAGGCCCAGCTCACTCCCTCCCTCAGAGATGGTACCTTTCATTTTAATGCCTCTGACCCGGGTATTCTTGTCAGCATGAGGGCGTCCAATCTTACGAAGGCAGCGAAACCCAAATCCTGAGATTCTGTTCAGGATTTTCATCTAATGTCTGAGATTCTGTGACAATCTCCTTAAAAGCTTCCTTTTATTTTTAGTTTCCTCCCATTTTAATCCTCTCTTTACTCTCTACCAGACTTTGCTCTTTTTTTTGAGTCGAGGTCTCACTCTGTCACCCTGGAGTGCAGTGGCACGATCACAGCTCACTACAGCCTCGACCTCTTGGGTTCAGGGGATCCTTCCATCTCAGCTTCTAGAGTAGCTGGGACTACAGGCACGCACCACAATAGCCGGCTAATTTTTTTGACTTTTTGTAGAGATGAGGTCTCACTATATTGCCCAAGCTAGTCTTGACCTCCTGGGCCCAAGTAATCCCCCCTCCTCAACCTCCCAAAGTACTGAAATTACAGGCGTGATACACCATGCCTAGCCTTTACCAGACCATTTTTAAGCTTCAGAAGGAGTGTGTATCAATATGTAGAGGATAGATACATTCCAGGTGTCCAATACATATTCATGGAATTGAGCTAAACACCAGTGTCCTGAAGCACTGCTTCTGTGACATCATTCCTCAGCTCGGCATTTTTCATTCACTAAAGTCATGAGCTTTCGGTGGGCTGACAGGGTCTTTTGGATTCACTCTCTCTTGCTTCTCCTTACATGCCAGCTCCCCACCTCTCCCCCCACTCTGGGGTTCCCTCTCACCTCTTCCCAACTGTTTCAGTGTTTCTTGCTTCTTGGCTCTGCTCCTGCTGTCCCCTTACTGGGACTCCTCTCCCATAGCCATCCAAACCCTGCCTGCCTTCAAGACCCATCCCAAGTGCCTCTCCCCTCTGCAGTACTCCCTGTGATGCCGGCCAGGACCTCCTCTTCCTGGACACCAGGGGACACTCACTGTCATTACTAGATGCTCCAACAGTCATGTCCCACCTAGAATTTTTCATCAGGTACCACTGTTGGGGCAGAACTGCCCAGCAGCACAGAATGTGCATTATCCAGGATGCCTCGAAGGACCAGGAAAACATCCTAGCTTCTTTTAAAACCAGAAGGAAAAGTGAATTTTCAGCTTGAAGAAAATATTTAATATCTAATATTCATAAATTATTTTTTGTAGCAATGCAATTGTAAAATATCCTCTTTAATTCTGCCAATGGTGGAGGGCCCATGAAGTCACAAGCACCAAAGGCCTACAAAAGTCACAACACAGCCCTGGCCATTTTAGATTGTCCTTTTCTCTTAAATAGAATGTTCAAGATGCGACCAGCCATCCTCAAGCAGAAGTTTGCTAACACATCTAAAAAAATGTTAGACTTATTAATGGAATTCCGTGACATGTTTTTTAATATTTCACAGAACATTGTTGAAAAGTATATTTACTCATAAAAAATCCATGTATGCTAACTGAAGTGTCAATCTGCTTCATGCTCCTGGCTGGAACAATGCTGGGGCAGTTAGCAATGCTGTTGATCTCCCCTCTTAGAAGTTCTGATGTGCTGCTGAAGACACAGGAATTTCTGTGCTGTGGTCAGAGAACCAGATACCATGATAAAGTCCATGTCAATCACAGAATACCCAGATGCAAGTGCCACTCATAGGAGTCAGGTAGAATTAAGGTAGGGCTGCAGAGTATCTAGTCTCCTTAACCATTTATTAATACTTAACTGCTTGTCACCATCCCAGTCATGGTAATTATTGCAGGTGTGCAACTGCAAAACAGCATTATTATCATTTTTACTCTTATGGGCAATTACAACATCTGGGCCTAAGGTGGGATGGAAAAGTAATACATGAGATTTTAGAGCACAGAGTTCATGGAGGAGCCAGTGTTGGGGGAAGGGAGACAGAGTGAATCATGAAAGGGGTTGGCCCACTGTGGGGACAGTCCTAGACCCCAGCAGGTACATCAAAAATGTCTTCCATACCTTCCCCCACCAGCACTGACAACACTTAGCTGAAGGTTAATAGGAGAGACAGACGAGAGATGTCAGTCAACAAATATTCGTGGTCGTGGACCAGTAATCACAGTGAGAGTGGAGCCATCCCATTACAAGTGCCTGCTCAATAAATACCTGTGATGTATCACCCAGAAGACATTTAGCCAGACCTGCCCACTTGGAATGTGGAGGACAAGGACCGCACACACTTCCATAGGGACGCTCTAGGGGGATGGCTACAGGTGGCAGCTAGAACTCACCAGTCAGGGTGGACAGGTCCAGGAAGCAGCCCCAAGCTCCTCTTTGCACCCACCCTGCTCTTTCCCCAAACACAGTTCCTGACGGGTCTCGTGAAATCAACTGCTACAATATACATACACTGCCATGCGCTCCCCAAACGCTTGTATCCCAGGGTGAGGGCCACTGGCTACTGCCCTGTGGAGAACTAGATGAAAAGTCTCTAGAGAGGAGGGACACACGGACACCGCGGTGGCGCTTACCCAACCCTTGCTCAGCAGCCTGGACATGTGACTCGTGAGCTTATGACAGAAGATGGCCATGTGGGAAGTGAGACCAGACCGTGCCAGTGAAGAGCCACCAACGGGGAGTGGGAGAGAGGGACGATGTTTTAAAGTTTCCCACTAGTATCCTGGGAAAGACTGCAGTAAATCGTCTAATGTCCACCAATCCCTCCTGTCCCAGTGTATCCAGCTTGTTACAATGTGATGTGTCTGCCCTCCTACCTCTAGGTGGCGTCTATGTCCACCCTCAACAATCCAGGCTGGCCCTGGATCTGTTTGGACAAATAAAAGAACACAGTGGTGGTGACACAGGGAACAAGCTGAGGAACCCAAGCCTCAAGAGAGCTCACAGTGTGAGTCTCCACTTTCTTGGGGGTGACACCCCAAGAGGCCATCAAGGAAGATGAGCTGTGAGAAAGCCCTCCTAGGAGGACAGAGGCCTGGCCACTCCAGGGGTCCCAGCTGACCAGGCCCCAGCCAAGCAGTCAGCTGAAAGGGACCCATGAGAGAAGCTGGCACTGGCTAGCAGGAGAGCTGCAAGTGATCCCACTCGGTCCTGAGAAGGATAGATAGTTGTTGTTCTGAGGTTGAGGGTGGTTTCTTATGCCGTGACAAAAGCAGAACTGACACGTATAACTGACACTTCCTTTTAAAAAAAAAAAATTTCAGAACATCTAAAGAGATCATTTTATGCCTTTCTGCTACAGCAATATATGAGGTTGTCACCAAATATATACATTCTGAGATATATGAGGTGGTAGCTAGAAATGCACCAAACATAGTTTTTCATTCTCAATCTTGAAGTTCATTTGCCTTTAATTGGGAAAAACAAAAACAAAAATTACCCATTTTAAATAAAAACAACTACCACAAAACTAAACTTACATATTATTCTAATGTAACTTAACACTGAATTATAAATTTGAAGGTTGAAGGTTAAATACCTTCAGAATACTTTCCTGAAACCAACAGCATTTACAAAAATGGGACTAAGGTTTTTTGTTTTTTTTTTCCTGAAAGTTCTCAGTAAAGCAAGGGAAAGCTCCATGACCAGGTTATCCCCAAAGCCTTAATTAAAGTCAGATGCTAAGGGAGAGCTCAAGTTCCTTAATTTTATCTCCTAATTCACATAGAGAGGCATTTGAAAAATATTCCTCCATGCTTATCCACATAGCCATAAAGGTCCCATTTATTTTTATTTGTGAATTTACCTATGTGTATAACATCAACACCAAATTTAATAAAGACAGCCCTAATTAAATGCTGCCCCAAGACCGTGTTCACAGGGAATCCTGAATCCGTGGTTGTCTTTTACTGTTTATCTGCCCATCAGAAGACTGGCAAGCACATCAGGCAACTGCATTCGTTTGAAACACCCAACATTCCTATATAAAGTTTCCCCAAGGTGTCTCTAGTGAAGCTGGGAAGAAATATATTTGTATATAAGTTCAAGCATAACGGCGGAACCTGACTGCAAAGCCTACACTTGCAGGGGAGCTATATTCAGAGTTGCCATGGCAGCCTCCTACGCACACACACACCACACGGAGGGCTGGTGAGGAGAGGGAGCAGTTAGCAAGCACGGAACCCATTGTTAACAAGACTGAGGTGCCTTCCATGTGATTGCCAGCAGGAACCCTAACTTTTAGTCTGAACTGATGTTTAACGATAGAAGATTTCCGTGTGTTGAAGTATCTATTAAATGTCTACCATCTGCACCCTTGGCTTTAAACTTTCCTGGATGCTAAGATTCTGCAGGAGAAGAGGACAATTCAACTGAATATGCACACACCAGGGCTAATAAGATTTAATGTTTTCTTCTCCGGAACACTCAGAAATGTTGGCACCAGAAACATTTATGGATCTATGGGTTTGAGCAAGTTACTTCGTTTTCTGAGTTTCCTGATCTGTAAAATGGGTATAATAATAGTACACAGTTTAAGAAAATGTTGTAAGGATTTAATAAATTGGCACTAGTTATCACTTATTAAATGAATAGCAATCATAATTAATGTTGAGAATACATAAAAATTAATAAAGTTTATGTAAGTTGGTAATGAAGTGACTGGTACCCAACACATAGCAAATGCTCAATAAATGCTTGCTGTGCTAATAATTACTTAACTATCTCCAAGTCTTTAATACAGACTAGAACAGAATGGTTTATAATTCAGAAGTTGCTAAAACAAGTACATGCAGGTGGCCAGCAGATCAGAGGCAAGACAAGATATTAAGATCCTTCCGGTACATAGAAGGACAATGTCTTCTCCCATAGCAATGCCACTGAAACACAATTTTGCCAGAATAAAAAGATCAAGTATATTACTATCACAGCACATTCACTGCCACTGGAAATCATTGGTTACACAGCAAAATATAACATCTGTAAGTGCTAAAATATTCATGCACCAGTATCTGGGGTCAGAGAGTATTCTGGAGTTTGTCTCCCATCATTGGCTTGATCGCATATTCATAGGCAGATATATTTGCAATTCATACTCAGATACAAACATAAACATCAGATTCAGATGTAAAGGCAACAGATGAATGGTATTTTGTGACTTCTGATTCACTCAAGTTTCAAATCTCCATTTTAGGGCTGAGTGCTTCATATTCAAGGAGAGGTGAAACATATCGTCAAACAATTCAGTGAACAGGAAGTCTGTGCCTGGGTGAGCATAATTCATACTGAGCCCCTCAGGATTTGATGGAGAGAGCAAAGCTGGTGAGCTGAAGAAGTCTGGGGAGATCAGAGAAGCAGTGTCGAACAGCACAGGGCAGGGAGGGGCTGCCACAGGCACACTTCATAAAGCCAAGGGGTGGCGGGAGACAAGACTGATGAGACAGAATTGCATCCTTATCACTACAAAAATTTTCAAAAGATTTTTTTTACTTTATTTTATTATGAAGGAGTGGGGTACAAGTCAGGATTAGGTATATATGTAAGGGGCCTTCCACTGGTCTTCACTTCCCTTGGTTTAGAATCAGGTACCCTTTGTGTTGTTAGTCTCTCCCTCCCATTCCATCCCCTACCCCAGCAGTGTCCCACAACTGCCGATCCCTCCCTTGTGCCATTGTGATAAGTGTTTAGGCCCCACTTATGACTGAGGATGTGATATTTGGTAATTTCTGTGATAGGTTGTTAAGAATGATAGTCTCCAATTCCAACCAATCTGCTAAGAAGTTCATGATTTTGTCTTTCTTTATGGCTGCGTAATATTCCAGCACATATATGTACCACATTTTCTTTATCCAGTCTGCTTTGGGTGGGCAATAGGGTTGGTTCCATGTTTTTGCTATTGTGAATAGTGCAGCAATAAACATGCATGTGCAAGTGTCTTTTTTGTAGAATGATTTGTGTACCTCTGGGTAAATTCCAAGGAAGGAGGTTGCTGGATGGCATTTTTTAAAAGTCCAAGCAATGAGGGATAGAATTAACTTGGCTTATAAACTTTAAAAATGTTAAAATGCATACTTTATGGCTCCTAAAATGATCCTACCATTGTGACCGTTGAGTATGATCTATTTCTCCTCCTAAGTCATCCTTCTCATTAGGAATCCCCATTTCCAACCTCAAGTAGAGGTGTCTCGGGGTATTGTTATGCATTTGCTCAGTTTTTAGTAACAGCTTGACATGATGGTATTGGAAACATTTCCATTATCAAATCACTCTCTAAGTGTAAAACAAATTCCGAGTTTTTCCAAGTCATTAGAAATTATCAAGTTTGGTTTCAAATTGGTCCTGAGTCTTTTCAGATCCCTTGTCAATGAGTTGAAATTGGAGGGAAGCAGACATTGGTACCACTGGGAAGGAGAACACAAAAGACAGTAAATCATTTGACCTTGTTGCCAACGCAGCGAGTCCAGCTCCACAGCTGCCAGGCATGTCCTGGTGATGGAGGATGAGGCTGAGGACACCCTGAAGAGATCAGGAGCCTTCATCCTTCCAACTTCTGCTCAGGGATATTGTACTCACTCACTTCAGTTGAGGGTCCTGAGACAGCTGCACTTGGGGCCTGGCTCTGACCACTAATATGATGGCACATACTCAAGAATAAAAGAAAAAATATAATGTCTAAGGACACTTTGGTTACTCCTATGAGAAAACATTAAAACCTGATGGAGATATTATGATGAGATCATTACCAACAACAAAAGAGCTTTCTAGAGGAAAGAATGCCCCCTTTTCCACTCCACCAGGGAATATGAGAGCTTGAATAGGCAGCTAAGAGGCCTGGGTAGTTCTCTTAATTGTGCTATTACAAGTTTATGAGGAATGTGACTGAACAAATTTATTTCCATTAAGTCATATTTAACATAAAGATAAACATATTCTCAAATGGAATGCAAATGGCTATATTTTTTAATACAACCAACTAACCACACATAATCTCATGAGAGCCCACTGACTTAATTTTATTCACAGTATAAATAGCTATTATTAAAAATAAATTAAATGGCCTACAGAAAGTTGTTAATGTGCCATGAGCGACTTTCATTATGCCAGGGAAAAAGGATTTCTACATTGAAAAAATGAACACAAATGCAGAGCATTTATAGAGTACAGTATAGATGAGTTGTAGTCCTTACTTACTGTCAGATACATAGCTGCATAGACGCTGAGAGCAGCTTCTTTGGATGGGAAGGTTTTCCTGGCTCTCATGATGAGATCTGGGTTGCCGGTGCAAGCCTCCTCCCCGCTGATGAATTGTGTGTACTGCTGACATCCTAGTGCTGTATAGTTGGGCTTACACAGGGCAAGGAAATGCGGGGCCAAGTTTCCTGTGACTACCTGCCCTGCATTCACAAAGATATCTGTAGCAAACAATCCAAATGTATAAATTCCTGGGAAAGAAGATAAACAGTGTTAATTCTTTGCTGTGTGTGTTTGTGTGTGTGTTGGAAATATTTTAGTAACTACACGATATTCCACAAATGTATACACATAGTTTCTTTCATTTCTCTCTGTCCCAGCGCTTCCCTTGGCTTTCTGTAGTACTGGAAGTGGTAAATTATTTAACATATTGAGCTGTCTACTATTGGCTACATTTTTATGCAGGGCAGGCTTGTAAGACATAAGATAAAAGAAGAAAAAATATAACTTAAGACTCTGTTTGGATAATGAAGTTTTTAAAATGGAGTCATGTACTCCTTGAGAGGGTAGAGTCTATTATGTTCTACTCATGTTAGTAATTTCTCTATTTTCCTATGTTTGAATTTTTTAAAAAAAATCTCACCAACATAAAGCAAAGCAGTTGTTTCTCTGATTATGCCTCTTAAGCCCATTCAGGATGATATTAACTCTGTGGGAGATGCCAATTAGCAGTGAAATCCAGGGTCATCAGTTTTCATTGAAATATCATGGAAAAACTCAAGTAAAACAAAATGCTTTCAGATTAATCCCAACTTGCTTTCAGAAACATATTTTTAAAAGTCACAGAACAGCTAGTAATTTAGGCCTCCCTTACCTTTTATGAAATGACTGTCAATTTTTCAAATTTGGGGCAATTTAGTAAACAATAGGCAATCTAAATTATAACTTGTCTTTATAGTCTTAAAATGTATTTGCTTTGTTTACTGAAAGGCATAAGATTAAGTGTAGAGATACTTTTTCTCCTTTTGTAAGGAACTTGCCAATTTACTTGGATACCAAAAATACTTTCTAAATTCAGTCATTGGTCATTATTGTCAAAACTTATTTTTCTACTTAGATAGGCAAAACAAATTATTTAGCATTAATTTCAATTCAACTTACAGATACAACTTTCAAGAATGTGGTACCAATGTAAAGAAATCCATTCTTTTCTCATTTTGAAAAATAAAATCCATTAGGACCTTTTAAAACTATACCAAAATAATACTTCCCACAACGGTTGGTTCATTTAAAAATTCACATATAAGATGTCTTTCTTCTTAGTCATTTATTTCTAGAGTGTTTGTTTCCTAGGCCTTTTCCACATTACTGGCTGCTGTACAGAAAACCATCATAGAAGTTGTGCAGGATCAAATAATTTTCCAGTATTATTATATGCATAGCTATCCTTTATATTTTTAAAATATTATGCAAGATTATAAAGGCTTGCACACAAAAACCTGCACATAGCAAAACTCTATGCGTATCCAAACAGCAATGAAGCAAAGACATTAGTTGTCTCTTTATCTAAAAATTCTAAAAGGAAACAATAAGAAGCCCTTTCTTTACTTCTTGCCAGCATTCTATGAGTCATACAAAGTAAAGGGCTATCAAAATCAGAAATTTGGGAGAGGCAGAGAAATGAAAGAGAACTGAGCTCAATGAAATGTTAACGGGTGCAAACTCTCCTTTCAAAATCTCATGGCCATGCACTGGAGCCTAACTTACGAGTCTTCATCTGTACTCCTTTGAAATCTAGGTTAATGTGTAATCATTTTAGTTTACTAATCCATTCTTTATAACTGGCGTGATAGGTTTTCAAATAGAGGAAAATAGTTGATAAGAATACGGAAATGTCTCTTGGTACTTGAAAAACTCCCAAATATATTGTAGAATTCAAATGTCAGTGCATCAGGCCCTAGGCCAATATTTTAGTTGCCTACAAAGATCATTAAAAGTGAGAACCCATGAGTCTATCTACTCTGCTGACCTCAAAAATAAAATCGCTATAAAGAGTGGTATGCTATCACAAAGTAAGGCTTTGTTTATAAGCTTCCATTTTATTATAACTAGAAATATCCAACTCATAAGGGTACAAGAAACAAACGAAGCTTTTTTAAATGTTTTGCAATCATATAATAAGAAGCATACCAAGATCTGAAAGACACTTTACCTTGAGCCATATAGTCTTTTTTTTTTGAGCCATATATTCTTTAGAAATATGTATGCAAGTGCAGAAAAAAGTTGTACTTAAATAGACGTAATATAATTTGCTTAATAGTGTTTGGTGAAGAAACACATCAATGTAATTAAATACTTGTGTTCTGAGAATGTTATTGCTTATTGTCTATTTTGTTATTAAAAGACTCTTATTCAAAGAGAAATGAGTTAATAACATAGAAATGATGCATGTGAAAAAAATCACTTTTTAAGATTTGATATAAAAATTATCCATTCTACAGGATAAATGAGGACTTTGGAGATACATAACTTGATGTTGATTTAAAAAAAAAGTCTTGGATATGAAGACCTTTCATCTTCAGAGAGATCTAAGAGCCTGTTGACATTTGGCTAGTCTTTAATGGGTTTATATATAGATTAGATGATCTATACATAAAATCTCCAAGGTGTCCATCTTGATCCCTTCAATATGAGAAATATGTTGAAGAATGACAGTATCCTTAACACATCTCTTAATACGAATCAGAATTTACCTTAAATGTTATTTAGTTTACACAGATATACTTATTTTTATCTAATAAACCCAGGAAATTCATTTATATTAAATTGTATTGTGTCAGTTAAAAAAATTGTGCAGGCTAAGTTCCTACTGAATTGAAATGCTTTTCAATAATTAATCAATGATCATATTTATTATTGCTAGCATTTGAGTTGAAAGTAAAAACATTAGAGAAGCTTGTCCTGCAAGAAAATCACCAATACATTTTATACATAAAGAACAGCTTAGACGTGGTACACGACATGCTTAGTACGCTAATTAACAAATACTACATGTCTTCTGTTTGTCAAGCTATTTTTCTTGTCTTACATGATGTTTAACATCATCACTCCCTCACTGCAAGCATTGTTTCTAAAATTTCATAAACAAAGTCATTTCTTTTATTATAAAATTAACTATATAATTTCATAAACAGAGTAAGTCATTTATTTTAATTATGTAATTTGTGTTTTCTTAAAATAATATTAAATATCTAAGCATGGCGTTCTTTCTCCCTTAGAGTAATGTGGAAATGACAGCCTGAAGTAGGGTCCTGAAATATTAGAGAGAAAGCAGTATGTAATGTTTATTTTTAAAACCAAATTGAAACACTTCCAAGAAATGATAACCTATTATTTGCATACAGTTAAAATATAGGTCATTTTAAAGGTTAGCTTATACATAAACATTGTTTCAGCAACAATAAAAACAATTTAATGAGCACATACCAAGAAATCGGACAGTTCGGCGCACCAGTGGGTTTATATAGCAACAGTCTCCAGTTAAAATAGTTTTTTCTTGGTTTTCAAAATCCCTTGTGACTAGTTGTAGGCAAAACACAGCAGTTTCTCCAACTATTATCTTGCAAGGAAATAAAATATTAAAAAAATTATAATTTAATCAGTATAAATGCAGAATATTTTTATTTTAAAGAATGCAAAATGGATCTCTTTTGAATTGCAATCAACTCATTTTACTGTAAAATGGAGCCATATTTGATTACCTTTTATTGTACCCAGGCCCCTATGTATATAAACCATATTTCTCTCAATTCTGAAGAGTACTAAAATTATGTTATGAATAAAATAGACTATAACATTTTTGCTTTCTAAGAGACTTCACTTAAAAAACGAAATATACAAAGGACCTTTCAGGAAGTACTCACTTATTTTTTGTATGTAATTAAATTCCACATGTTATCTTTTAAACAACTGTATATTATTTAAATTTGACTCTATAGAATTAAGAACAGATTCTCTATGCCA
Source organism: Tarsius wallacei (assembly GCA_963574415.1). Classification (NCBI taxonomy): domain Eukaryota; kingdom Metazoa; phylum Chordata; class Mammalia; order Primates; family Tarsiidae; genus Tarsius; species Tarsius wallacei. Next base: position 52,555 of record CAUYQG010132985.1, read on the forward strand.
ATGTTTTTGAACAAATCTGGTAGAGACATACTAATTTAAAATCATATTGACACTTCTATAGTAATAAAAAAAATTTTACACATATCTGGCCTTGAAATTATCCTATTCTGAGACATCGTTAGGAATTGTAATCATTAATATACTCTTTATGCTTTACTACACAGGTGATCTTAATCTTCATAAAAACCATATGAAGCAGGAATATTACCATACCCTCTTAACAAGAAACCAAGTTTAGAATACAAGTGCATTGCCCAAGAGCTGGTAACGAGAACCAGGTTCTGGCGTGATACTTTGCTCCACTCTGCTGACTTATTAAAGGACCTATCTGACTTGCATTGGTGCTTGTACATTTGCTGTGGTTTTCATATACAATCCTAAAGATCACCCAGCAGGGTATTAAAGTAGTATTATTATCCCATTTTATAGATGAAGAAATAGAGGTTTGGGGAGATTCAGTAATTTGCTCCCCATGGAGCCAGTCAGAAGACAAACAGAAACTTCAGTCAGCCTCACGTGTTTTGACTCTATTTAATTACCATAAACAACAGCACAAGAAATAAAATTAAGAAGAAACTGGCCAGGCTCGGTGACTCAGTCTGTAATCCCAGCACTTTGGGAGGCCGAGACAAGTGGATTGCCTGAGCCCGCGGGTTCGAGACCCACCCAGGCAACTTAGCGAGCCCTCGTCTCCACAATAAATCAACAAAAAATATCTGGGCGTGATAGTGCGTGCCTGTAGTTCCGGCTACTTGGAAGGCTGAAGCGGAAGGATTGCCGGAGCCCAGCAGGTTGAGGCTGCAGTGGCTGGGAGCATGCCATTGCACTCCAGTCTGGGTGAGTGAGACTCCAACTCAAAAAAACCAGAAAAGAAACTGCAGTCAATAACACGCCTGCTAATTGGTCATGGTTGAGTTTGGTTTTGGTTTGTCTTGTCAAGGTTAATTGCATGCTATATAGGGAGTCCCTGACATTCCCCAGGGAAATGATTTGGGGGGTCAGGGGGTGAGGGAGGAGAGAGAGGTCTCCATGAAAAGCAATATCTACGGTTAAAAGACACTCAGAATAGTCAGTGGTAGGTAAAGGTAAGAGGAGATGAGGCGTTTGACCTGCTTTCACCTCAATGTGAGTGACAGACCATGAGGCATCTGCTCATTTTCATCTTTCTTCCTACCTCCTCTCCCTCCTTCCTTACTGTACCTATTTTTCTGTGTTGGCCAGGGTTCAAGGTTAAGCTGGAAGACTGAGCTGAACTATATGAAAAGAGACTAGTCTTGCCTATCTGCAGAGCCTGGGTTGAATAAGGAAAGACAGGAACTTGCAAATTCCTCCTGAATTTTAATGTTGGCTCTGGTGAAGCTGAGTTGGTGTGTGATGACACAGTACATCCAGCCAAATGGAGCATGGAAATTACTTCTCATGGGTGTGTCATCTGTCAGCAAGGCCCTAGAAAAAAACCGAGAAATAGACACACTGTGTGTCTGACACCTTGTCTTCCTTCTGGATAACTTTCTCATGCTCTACCTCCTCTTCCCTGACCCTTGGCAGACATCACCACCACGATGCTTTCTGGGTTTTCAGATTCAGCTTCTTCTGGATCTACTTTGCTGTAGAATTCTCCAAATTCTAATGATCCATTCATCATCCAGTCCACTCCATGAATTGGCTGGCTCCCCACATGACTGCTGCCTCTCAGCCTGCCTTCTCCACAGCAGCTTGCGTTGGGCCTCCACCCCCGGGCTGGACCCACTCCATAGTACTCTGAACCCCGACTCACTAGACTCCCTACAAGACAGTAGGAATGCAATCATTCTTCCTGAAGACATAAATGAACCCCATCCTCAAAACACTCTCATCTGGACTTCTTTGCTTGACTTCTAATAGCCACTCTCATCTGGACTTCTTTGCTTGACTTCTAATAGCCAACTTCTCCCAGTGATGAAAAATCTACCCTATGTCCTAGTTCCTATAACCAAGTCTTATATATGAGTCCCTGACTTGGAATTCTTTTCAGTTACCCAATTCCTAAGGGACCAAGAATGGCCTCATTTGGGCCCCTCTTCCCAAGTCATTCTTCCCAGTCTTTCTTTCTCTTTTCTTTCTTTTTTTTTAGACTATTTTATTTCATGAGTTAGTACTTTTTTCAGAAAGTATAAACAATATACTTATTTCCCTGAGTATAAATAACTAATTCTACAATAAAAGACAGTTACAAAATGAAGCAATTGGAGGTACATAATTCTCTGCATTCAATTATACTATTAAAATTGATTCTTGAAAATCTCAGTTATGTTGGAACTTTAATGTTTCAAAAAAAACCAAAACAGCTCATTTTGCACCTGTGATATGAAGTATCAGTATGAGCTGTCTTTACCAAATTCAAGGGCAATCTTTAAGCAGTGCTGTTGAGGTCAACAGACTGTGTGTGTCTTTCCAGTGTTAACTCCTTGTTTGCCTGTATCTCAGCACATTTCATGTTTCTGAATTTTCTGCTTGAGTGTACTTGCCCAAATAGTGTCTCGGTCATTGTCATTTGGCTGCTACTAAACCTGCTCAAACTAGATTAAGCAAAATAGAGAATCAACTCCAGGGTTAGTACCCTCAGAACTCAAGGGAAGGGATCAGGGATCAGTCCATGAACTCAGAGTCTGGGTGACAACAGTCTCATCTCCCATTCCCTCTCATTGGAGTCACAATGCCTCTCACCTGGGCTCCTCTGTGTGTGCCTGACTCATTCCTGCCTTTCTGCAAGCCAGTTTTGCTTCCTAGAATACAGGTTCCCCCAACAGCCTTCAAAAACCGTATCTTGAATCACAGGTTTAGTTCAAGGAAACAGTTCAATTGATTAGATTTACCAAATGCCAATTCCAAATTCCCAGGAAGCCTGGGCTGACATGGGTGTCCTTCCTGGTCCAATGAACAAGGCCAAGAAGGCCTCTCAGGGTGTGTAAAAACCACCTCTCTGTGGGAAGATAAGGTCATTCTTGAAAACAGAGTTTCTGTGACCATCTAGATGTCTACTTCAGACTCCCATCCAACACGTCTTGCTGGATTCCCCCAGGCCAGTTCTTGGCAGGGCCTGGCCCCTCCAACATGTCCTCTAGATACCACGTTCTGTCCACCTGCTTGGACTTCAACTCATGAAATGCATGTGTCCAGGTCCTAGTGTCTGCTTTGGTCCAGTGGGCACATCTAACTCACATGCACTAATCCTCCCTCCCTCTAGAACTCACTGTGGCATCTGCAGAACTTTTCATCAAACCTTCTCCTGTAAGTTACCACCCAACTTTCTGAGTAAGACTTCCATTGTTCACTACTCCCAGATACATTTAAATAATGAACATCAAATAACTCTAGTTATGATGAATGCATTTAAATAAATGCCGTCTGTGTTAAGGGCACAATGGTAGGCATTAATGTTCAAAGAAAGTTTTATCATCTAACTGGGTGGACACAAGCAACATAATTAATAATGATACAAAGTTGCACAGACTGAGTTTTACTGGACTAGTTTGAACACCATGTGCTAGTAGAACACTTGGGAAGAAGCATCATCGCATTACTGAGGGCATCTGTGTTGGCCATAAAACGTGCCACTTGTGTCTCCCGCTGCAGGAGGCTTGCAGCTGATGGCCCAACTGCTCTGGACTCAAGACTGTGTCCCTGCTGAGGTCACACTTCATACAGGCTCCTCCCAGCCAATGAATAAGCATAGTGGGTGGACTAAGGGGATCTGTCCTCTGAGACCAGAGACAGCTCCAACCGGAAATTTTGGTTTAACAACTCCCCGGGGCCTCACCAAATCTTTCTTGGAACTGTGCTTCCTAGCCAGTCAGACTACCCTAACTAGATTACCTAATCTAGTATGCCCAGCACTTTCTACCCAATCCTTCCATACCCTTCTAGTGCACCAGGATCAGACCTCCAACATAGTCTGAAGACTCTCCTTGCTGTCTGGCTTACCCCCAAACCTTTATCTTTTACAGGTGTTTCCTCCAATAAATCTCCTGTATGTCTAATCTCATTTGCTCCCTGTTTCTAGAACATAAACTAACAGCATCAAAGAAAGACAGATGTGATTCTGGCTACACTTGAAGAAAGGGTTGTCATCAAACCAGTGTAGAGGACTCAGAAGCAGCCCCGACAGGAAGATGGCATTTGGGGAGGAGAGGAGGTGGCCCTTCTCCTAGTAGCTCTAGCTTGACCTCAACAGAGGCTAAAGTAAACTGAGCTTACCCTGGAGGCAGAGGCACACAGGTAACACCTAGGAAATGTGAAGCATTCTCATAATCACCGAAAAAGTTGTCGATAACAAGAATATCATTCACAACAATAAAATGTTGTCATTAAGGCCAATAGCATTAGTATGCAGTCTGACATATATATGGAATCACATGCAGCTGATGATATTGCTATTAATAATTGCTATTCCTAGATGAGAATTCTTTCTTTCTAAACTTAATACAATGCCAGGCTCAATGTGGGGACTCTTCATCTCTATTGTCCTTCTATCTCTCTGTCCTTATGACTAATTTAATACCTGGTCATAAGAACTCTAAAGCATACACTTCTCTTTTTCTCTTGAATTTGATTTAGAGGTTCTAGTCAGTAATTTACAGACCTAAATTCTACATTCTCCAGTATTTATTTATTTATTTGATTTTTTTATTTTAAAGATGTGGGGTACAATTCAGGGTTACGTATGCAAATGTTCATTATGCAGGTTCCCTTGTTAATGATGTGTGCCCCCCAACCCCAAGCAGTTTCCCACTACCGCCAATCCCTTTCTTGTAGTATTATGATAATTGTTCAAGGTCCACTTATGAGTGAGGACATGTGGTACTCAGTTCTTTGTTTCTGTGATAGATTATCACTCAGTATTATAGACTCTAAGTCCATCCAAGTTGCTGCAAAGTTTATAATTTTGTCCTTCTTTATGGCTACATAATATTCCATTGTGTATATGTACCACATTTTCTGTATCCAGTCCTTTTTTCAATGGATAGCATGGTTGGTTCCATATTTTTGCTATTGTGAATAATGCTGCAATAAACATGTGTGTACAGGTATCTTTTTTATAGAATGATTTGAATTCCTCCGGGTATAGTCACAGAAGGGATATTGTGGAGTCACATGGAAAGTCGATTTTTAGATCTTTTAGAAGTTGCCAAACTGTTTTCTCCATAAGTTGTACTAGTTTATACTCCCACCAACAGTGTAGAAGTGTTCCCTTTTCCCTGCATCCTCTCCAGACCCCTACCTATCACCGTACACAAAAATCAACTCTAAATGGATCAAAGACCTAAACAGAAAACCTCAAACTATAAAAACCTTAGAAAACACAGGAGACACCCTTGTGGAAACTGGAGTAGACAACCAATTCCTGATCAAAACCCCAAGTGCCCATGCCATAAGAGATAAGATAGACAAGTGAAACCCCATCAAACTGAAAAGCTTGTAGAGCCAAAGAAACCATCAAGAGAGCAGGGAGACAGCCCACAGACTGGGAAAAAATATTTTCCTACTGTATAACTGACAAAGACCTAGCATCTAGGATCTACAAGAAACTCAAACATGATGAAGAGAAAAAACAAACATCCCCATTACAAAGTGGGCAAAAGACATGAATAGACACTTCTCGAAAGAAAACATACAAGCAGCCAACAGACACACCAAAAAAAATGCTCAGCCTCACTAGTCATCAAAGAAATGCAAATTAAAATCATACTGAGATGTCACCTAACTCCAGTCAGGATGGTCATCAATAACTCAAAAAGCAACAGATGCTGGTGACCGTCTCCAGTAATTTAAATACTGGTTCTTTCTCTTCCTGCCAGAAGCCCTCCCTGGTGGACTTCATTCCTCTTCAACCAGTCCCAACCCACAGTCTGTGGACCACATGCAGCCCAGGATAGCTAATTGTGCAGCCCCACAAAATCTTTTTTCACATTGAGTTTTTTAGTGTTTATGTTCTTCGTGACCCCATGCATAGCTCCATTTTTGAAGTTCACCACCACGCCTTGTCCATGGCATCACTTTTTGGCAGCACATACATATGTGCGCAGCTGTTTTCAAATTATGAAGCACACGAAGAGCAAAATTTGAAGAAACATTTCTGATGAGCACCTTGAAAACTCACTAAGAATTGAGACCACTTCCATTGAATCGGACATGGATAGATCAGTTCTACAAAAGAAAAGTCAAATTTCCCATTAGTTTTATATCATTCTCCTTTTTCTAAATTTTATAATAAAAATACAAATAATAAGTCTCATTATGTATATACACGAATTATATTATATAACTTATGTGTGGCCCAAGATAACTCCTCTCTATTTGATGTAGTCCAGGGAAGCCAAATTTGGACACCCCTGTCCTAAGGCTTAACCAACCCCTGCCCCTCTAAGGAGTCCTAAAGATTTCCTTCTTCCCTGAGCTCCAGACACAGGTCTCCCTTCATCTGTTGAACAGGAACATCCCAACATGCTCATTGCTACCTCCTGAAAGTTCTTATGGCCTTCACATTCAAAATGCAATCCAAACCTCCACCCATTCACGTGGTCATCTGTGTGAACCCATTCATCTCTACACAGACACTTATCTGGGACACTGATGTGTCATGCTGACACCTCCATTTCTCTCTCGCCATCAATTGCATTTGTTTATATTATTTTTTAGTCTACACATAAAACTGTATATATTTATGGTACACAACACAATGTTTTGAAATATGTATATATTATCTAATAGCTAAATCAAGCTAATTCACATAACATTGGCTCACATCGTTACCAGTTTTTGTGGTACAAACACTCAAAATCTATTCTCTTAGCAATTTTTAAGTGTACAGCACATTGCTATTAATTATAATCACCATGTTGTAAAAGAGATTTCTTGAGCTTATTCCTTCTAACTCAATCTCCATCCATTGCTAAATCCTCCTGATTTTACATTTTAATTCTATTAAAAATATGACCATCTTTATCACCATCCTCATTTTAAAACCTAGCACTTACTTTCCTGCATTAAAGCATCCACAAAACTCACCTTTGTGTCTGTATTTTCTGCTCTTCAGGCCATTACTACCAGAATGATCTAGTGAAAACAGATTTTCTGCAATGCAAGTTTTCCATTTACAATTTTCAGTGTATCCTCACAGCTTACGGATTAAGAGGAATTGCCATAAGAGATCATTTAGCGCCAAACCTAAGCCCATCTTTTTTCCAGCCTCTGCAATCCTCACACAGCCTCCAGACACCCAGTGCACTAGTCACAGATAAGCATCTTCACCCCCCACAGCACTCGCATCTCTATACATCGAGGCTTTTACACATGCTCCACAGCTCAGGGTGGCTTGGTAGGCAGGGCGTTGCTCTGGCTTGAGAGGTGATTTAAACATTGCCTGCTCCACCTTTATGCCTATTTCTGGGCGCTTTGTCTTCTCCTACTCTGTGTTTAGGGGCACCTTGTCCATTTACTATAGTCACTTTCATATGCTTTGATAAGTATCAGTAATGTCTGTCTCCTCCTCTCAGTTGAGAGCATCTCTGAGGCAGGGACTGCATAATATTTATCTGCATATCCACATATTAAAGCACACTGACCATCAGTGTGAATGCTGTAGGAATTACTGAAATCCAGTTCAATCGACCCATTTTATAGATCAGGAAATGTGTCCAAAGAGAAGTTGAACATGCCTGAGTCACACTGTTGCTGGCACAGAGTCTGCATCCAAATTCAGAGCTACCATGACTACTGCCTCTGCCCAGGCATTTCTTCCAGCTTTTCCTGGTGAAGATGGGTCAGCCTCAACTCCCCACTCACAGGCTGCACCCCGGAGGCCCACCACATTCCGGGCATCTCTACAGCTTTAAACGGTAGGAGACAGGCACAGAACTTCACTGGGGCCTTTCTTTCCAACTCCTCTAGCATCCAGGTGTGAGAGAACTGAGAGTGGAAACAAGACTTTCTTGGCCCCATTAACATACATGCCAGTCCTCCGACAGAGACCAAAAGAGTTCACACTTCCCTAACGCCATTGTTTATTTTTAAATTTTATTTATTTATGCATTTATTATGTATTTATTTATTTATTTTAGTTGGGCTATCACTTTGTCACCCAGGCTGGAATGCGGTGGCACCACTGTGGTTCACTGAAGCCTCAGCCTCCTGGATCAGGCAATTCTTCCACCTCAGTCTTCCAAGTAGCTGGTAATACAGACAAACACCACAGCACCTGACTAATTTTTTAAAATTTTTTTAGAGACAAGGTCTTGCTATGTTGCCCAGGCTGGTCTCGAACTTCTGGGCTCAAGTGATTCTCCTGCCTTGGTCTCCCAAAGTGCTGAGATTACAGGCAGGAGCCACCCCAACCCAACTATTGCATTATTATTTTTGACATCCTCTTTTCACTGAAATGTCTTCTCTGTATACCTTGGCTCTCAGGACCTAGGTTTTGGTCATTTCTTCACCTGTATCTGGAAGGGACTCTTAATTCTGGAGTCTCTGGCTGCCATGTTCACTCGGCTCCCAAAGCAGCCCTTGGATAGAACATAACTGGTTTGCTTTCACTGCAAGTGGCTTGTGGGTGGGGGTGGATCTCGGCAGTGCAAGGGCACAGACCTTAGAGACTGGGATGCTAAAAACCTTGTCACTCCGTGGTCTTCCTTGACAAAATCTCTTTTCTTCTGTGAACTAACACATGAAAGCCATTTCCAGGGAAAGCTGAGGTGCCAGACGGTGTCCACCAAAGTCCACTGGGAGGGAGCCCCCCACCTGCCAAGGATGAGCAGGACACCTGCACCTAGGGGGAGCATCTGCTGGTCTCCTGTGGATCTGCCTTCCATGCAGGTGCCCCCACTTCAGCAAATGCTCTCCACTCACTGGGATGTGAAGGAAGGAGGAGTACGTAGGCCACAAGGAAGTCACAGCTACCAACAGCACCTGGCTCCTTCACATCTCCCCACCCATGCCCACTGGGCTACAAACCTCATCCCGTCCCCACCTTCCTCTGCCAAGAGGAGCAAAGTCCCCACCTGGTCCCCCTCTGGAGGAGGCCCTCAAGAGAACTTCACGGAGGTTAGTGATTGTCCACGGTGTCTGGCACTCTGGTATGGAGCGTAAGACACGCCTGCCCGGGGTTCAGGAGCTGGCAGGGAAGGACTCCCACTCTCTCCAGCCACCAGGGCTGTGTCCAGCTCCGCTGTTCCTCAGTCACAGTCTTCCCTACCACAACCTGACCACCCATGTCCTTGAGGCAAGAGTTCTGCCCTGAGTTCAGCCTGGTAGACAGAGGCCCTGTATCCCATGATAGACCTCCCTGGACTTGAGAACCACCATCTTGCCACAGCCCATTCCCTGGCTGCATTACCGTATCATGCTTTATTCAACTCAGCGTAGAGTACATGAGCCCTGGGGCCTGGGCTCAACTGAAAGGCTGGACCGGCACATGGCCCCGTTTGAAGACCCATCTACCTCCCCATTCTGCCTCTGAAGACAAATGTGGCATCCAGTCCTGCTTTTTATCCGTTCCCTTGTTTGGCCATGAGTAAAAAGTCCCTTCTTATGATGACTTGAAACCTCCCAAGATGCAGGTGTGAGTCATAAATCCCTGGGTGTAAATGCGTAAATGTTTCCAGGACCAACACACACCTTTGCTCTCGTGCCTCAGACCCCAGAGGGTGACCCTTTGTCATCTGTATTTCTTAGTGACAAAACAGGGAGGTATGTTTTATGAGGCAGATAAAATCATCATAGATTTTTATCAAATGTCAAACTCCAAACAGCTTTGTTTTTATTTATAAGAGCCTAACCGGAAATCCCTCTCCTCTCTGACTGGGGTGACTAAAAGATATCCATGCATCATTGATTTGGAATTGGTACAAGAAAATCATTTCAGATGTAAATGCAGCAACACAGGGATCACACGATCAGTGCTATAGCATATGGCATGTGTCATGTGCACTGCAGACATGGGTGAAACGATGTCTGAAAAGCAAAGTTAATCCATAAAAGTATAGTCATGGTACACACTTAAATTTCAAGCTCTAATGTGGAAGCCAGTGAAATGTGTTTACAGCAGCTGGAACTTGTTAATTTTCACGTTTTTTTTTGGTTTGGTTGTTGTTATTTTTTGTTTGTTTCTAGTTATAAGAGGTCAGGTGCAGTGGTTCATACCTGTAATCCTAGCACTTAGGGAGGCTAAGGCAGGAGGATCACTTGAGGCCAGAAGTTTGAGACCAGCCTGGGCAACATAGTGAGACTCCATCTCTATTTAAAAAGAAAAAAAGAAAGGAGGGCAAGTCTCAGGTTCAGGGTCATTGACAGAAAACAATAACTGACTAGAATTTGAAAAGCAATGTTTTTTATTGTATTTATTTTATGAATCCATTCTGTTTAGCGAGTGATGCTGGTTTTCTACTTGCAGTAAGGATATAAAGAATTCTTTTATAATTTGACTACAGTGGATTGATGTGAAGAAAAATAATAGTTGGGATGGTGTGCAGCTATGATAGAACCAGGTGATGCCCTGAAAAGGAGACCAGGGAAATTTAACACAGAATGAAAGCCAAGTCGCACTGAGGTTTACTAGGTTCCAGGCACTGTTACATGTCATTTGCAAATATTTGCCAATTTAATTTTAAAACCAACCCTACGAGGTAAGTACTGTTATCAAGATCCAGGTAGAGATGAAAAATATAAAGCACAAAGTAGCCTGCACATGAGAATAGCAGTGGTTAAGATCGAGGGCACATGGCACCCAGGAGGCCCCATACTCTGGGGAGAGTCCAGTTTGAGTACAGCGATGGGTCAAAGGCAGGTTAGGCAGAAAAATGTGAAGTCAGCACTAGATCCGATCCTTGGAGCCAAGGCTTGTGGTCTTTAAGAAACCCCTGTCAACGTAGATACCAGAGGGTAAGAAACACACAAAACTGTCATCCCAGGCTCTGGGTAGGGTAAGCTTACCAGCTCACTTTTCAACTGGAAACCAGTGGAAAGACTCTCTCCTCTTGCAAGAGCTCTACACGCAGTGGTGTTCAGACCCAGCCTGGGAACCTGATGGAAATGCACATTCCCAGGCCCACACCTACTGGCTCACTCAGAGCATGAGGTCCAGCTGTCCGTATTCCAACCAGTCCTCCAAGCTCCACAGTGTATTTCAAACTCCTTTTTACCAAACATTTTAAATGTGTAGGGAATATTTTTAAAGGGATTTTAGGTATTTAGTCAAAGAAATAGTCATTATGTACCTATACTATGCAAAGAGCTATGATAGGCATTGAAGTGAAGAGCAGGAACGCAGAAAGGCGGGATGAGTAAAGAAGCCTGACACGCCCACTCTCTGCATATTTTTTTTTTTTTTTTTTTTTTTTTTAGTTGGAGTCTAACTCTGTCGCCCGGACTGGAATGCAGTGGCCGCTCCCGGCCACCGCAGCCTCGACCTGCTGGGCTCCGGTGATCCTTCCGCCTCAGCCTTCCAAGTAGCTGGAACTACAGGCGTGTGCTACCACGCCCGGCTGATTTTTTTGATTTATTGTAGAGATGAGGTCTCGCCAAGTTGCCCAGGCAGGTCTCGAACCCGCGGGCTCAGGCAATCCACTCACCTCAGCCTCCCCAGGCGTGGGATTACAGGCTGAGCCACCGAGCCCGGCTAGATTTATTAAAATTTAATTGTATAGGCCAGGCATGGTGGCTTCGCACTTTTGGGAGGCCAAGGCGAGAGGACTACCTGAGCCCAAGGATTCCAGACCAGCCTGGGCAACTACAACAAGTCACACACAAAAAACTAGCTGGGCATGGTGGCATGCATCTGTAGTTCCAGCTGCTTGGAAGGCTGAAGTGGAAGGATCAGCTTGGACAACTTGGTGAGACCTCATCTCTACAATCAATCAAAAAATTAGTCAGGTGTAGTGGCACATGCCTGTAGTCCCAGCTACTTGGAAGGCTGAAGTGGAAGGATCGCCTGAGCCCAGCAGGTCTAGGTTGCATTGGCTTTGAGTGTGCCACTGCATTCCAGCCTGGGCAACAGAGTAAGACTGTGACTCAAAAAAAAAAAAAAGAAAAGAAAAGAAACATGAGTGACCATGCCACTCTTCATTCTCCTCTTCCCTCCTTTTTACTTAGAAAAATAAAGTCCTTCAGGGGCTACCTATTACCTTCCAAGAGAAGAAACCCCAACTTTCTAGCACATCAGACAAGGCCCTTGGTAACAAGGCACTGGCTCCCCAAGTCCTGCTCATGCTCTGAGGCTCGTTCACTGTCCACTCAGGTCACACCAATTGCTGTTTCTCGGAATAACATGCTCCCATCTCTGGGCCTTTATGCATGGTGCTCCCTCAATCCAGAGTGTTCAACCCTTTTTCCTTCCAGAGCCTTTGCGGGACTTGGGTTCATCCGTGATCCCCACACTCCTGTGCGTACAACCATCCTGGGTCTTGCCTACTGCAGTGTAATGGCCCACTTACACGTCCATTTCCTGACCACAAGGAGAAATTCCAGAGTGTTGCACAGGGCTGGATACAGTCTCCCTTAGTAAAAGGTGTTTTGAGGGAACAAATGAATTAATGAGCATACATCTTTAGATAATATTCCAAGAAGAGAGAATAGCATGGGGGAAGACTCGCAGGGGAATTTGGAACTCTGAAAAGATTTTAGAATACCTGGGGTTACTGGAAGACAAAGATGCGACCCAAGAGAGGAGCAAGGACAGTTTTAGCTAGTTAGACAATTTGGACTTTATCCTGAGGACAATGCTGTTTCATTAAAGTGTTTTAGGAAAGGGAGAAATTAGATTAACATTTTAGAAAGAACATTGTAAAGAATAGATTTGAAGCAAGCGAGACTGGGGACAAGGAAACATTTTAGAGCAATGATTGCAGAAAACCAAGGGACAGCTAGTGATGGCTTGAACTAATAATGTATGAGGGGGGACTCAAAAAGCCAGAATTTATTTGTAAAAAATTGTGTATTTATTCTCACCCGTTTTAACTTCAGTCACCTTCAAAGTACTCTCTGATGCAATACACCTATCCAGACACTCTTTTAACTGCTCAAAACAGTTTTTGAACTCATCAATTTTGATGCCTTTTAGTACTTCTGCTATTTTTTTGTTTCACCTCTTCCACATTGACAAAACATTTCCCTTTGAGGACTTTTTCATCTGGGAAATAAAAAAAAATGTCACCAGGAGCGAAATTGGGTGGGGCATGGGGGTCATGCCATTTTTTGTCAAAAACTGCTGAAGGCCAGGCAAGATAGCTCATGCCTGTAATCTCAGCACTTTGGGAGGCCTAGGTGAGAGGACTGCCTGACCCTGGCGGCCAGACCTCATCTTTGCAATAAATAAAAAATTAGTTGGGCGTGGTGGTGTATGCCTGTAGTCTTAGCTACTTGGAAGGCTGAGACGGAAGATCGCCTGAGCCCAGCAAGTCAAGACTGTGGTAGCCATAAGTGTGCCACTGCACTCCAGCCTAGGTGACAGAGCAAGACTCTGACTCAAAACAAACAAACAAAAAACTGCTAAATACTCAGTGTGGTGTGGGCAAGTGCATTGTTGAGGTGGAAGAACCAGTCACCACAAGTTGGGACGTTTCTTTGCAAATCATGATGCAATGTTTTCAAAACTTCCATTTAAAAACTTTGGTTGGGCAACCCCTTCAGGTCCCCTCCCACTGTGGGAGCTTTGCTGTCCTCTCAATAAATCCTGCTTTAAAAAAAAAAAAAAAAACTTTGGTTGACCATCTTATCCGGAGGAACAAATTCTGAGTGTACTACAAGATGCCTGCCCTCCAAAAAGATAATTCCAGTTGTCTTGGAGTTCTCCCTCATAGTGGCCTTGAAGATGGCAGGAAGTGGAAAGATGCAAGAAATGTTAAGGGATAAGAATTCTCAGAACTTGGTGATCATTTTTTTTTTTTTGAGTTGGAGTCCCACTACGTCACCCAGACTGCAGTGCAGTGGCACGCTCCCGACCACTGCAGCCTCAACCTGCTGGGCTCCGGTGATCCTTCCGCCTCAGCCTTCCAAGTAGCTGGAACTACAGGCGCGTGCTACCATGCCCGGCTAATTTTTTTGATTTATTGTAGAGGTGAGGTCTCGCCAAGTTGCCCAAGGGTCTCCAACCCGCAGGCTCAGGCAATTCACTCACCTCGGCCTCCCAAAGTGTGGGATTACAGGCTGAGCCACCTAGCCCAGCTCTTGGTGATCATTGGTTGTACCGATCCCTCCTCAAATGAGCAATAAACTTCCAGAAGCAGAAACTCTGTAGTTGATGTCTCTGTGTTCTACTGAGTTACCTATGGTACCACCTATAGATGACATATTCCATACAAATTTGTTGAATCACTAAATGGGTGAAACTTCATGGTTACACGCAAGACAAATCTGATAAATCCTTACTCTTAAAACAAACAAACAAAAAAACCACACAAGTTAGGTTTATAGAAGACTCAAAATGGTGTTTACTAAGGTAGTCACATTAGGCCTGAAAGTTGACAAAAAAAGCCAGCCTTTTATTGTCAGAAAAGGCAAATAAAATCAACTTATAAACTTTCCTATTACTCTTGGAAAGAAAGGAGATTATTATAAACTCTAACTCTAAAGCAAATGTTTAAAAGGATCTCATTTTACACAAATTTGTACAAAGAGAAATGTCTGTTCAGCCAACCACTTAAAATCATGTTACATAGAGAGCCCTTGTCCAATGCAATGTAAGAGTATATTGTATGCTATTATATGCTACATATGTTTTAAAAAACCTTGTCACCGGTCTCAGTGGCTCAGCTTGTAATCCTGTGCTTTGGGAGGCTGAGGTGAGTGAACTGCCTGAGCCCATGGGTTTGAGACCCACCTGGGCAACTTGGTGAGACCTCATCTCTACAATAAATCAAAAATTAGCCGGGCGTGGTAGCGAGCGCCTGTAGTTCCAGCTAGTTGGAAGGCTGAGGCGGAAGGATCGCCAGAGCCCAGCGGGTCATGGCTGCGGTGGCCGAGAGCGGCCACTGCACTCCAGTCTGGGTGTCAGAGTGAGACTCCAACTCAAAAAAAAAAAACAAAAAAAACCTTGTCACTTAGATATGTTAGAAACAGTATTTTGTGCTTCCTGTACAGAAAAATTCTGTATATTTTTCAGATTCCCTCTGGAATCATGTAACTCATAAAATATTGAACTATGATTCCGAAGTTATAGGGCAAACCAACCCATAAAAAGATGTGCTAGGTATGGTGGAGGAATTAATTCTAGTTAATCAATAACCCATTATTGGAAATCAGCCATAATCTTAACAGTTAACATAATAAACACATTTAACCTACATAATGAATGCTTTGATTCATTCTTCATTCTTTACGAAATTATTTCCACAACCAAAGAAATAATGACAAAAACCTAGCCGGGCTCAGTGGCTCAGCCTGTAATCCCGCGCCTTTGGGAGGCTGAGGTGAGTGGATTGCCTGAGCCCGAGGGTTCGAGACCCGCCTGGGCAAGCAAGACCTCATCTCTACAATAAATCAAAAAATCAGCCGGGCGTGGTAGCGCGCGC
>CAUYQG010132986.1:0-12547 GCA_963574415.1 Tarsius wallacei
TGTAGGAGGTAGTAGAGGCAGTTTTGAGAGAGGAGAGGAGACAGTGTGGTCACAGTGGCTGAGGTTAGAATGGGGTGGCTGTAGCCTAAAGACGCCGGCGGCTGGGAGGGGGCAAGGAGCCAGTTCTCCAGAGCTTCAGAGGGGGTGCAGCCCTGCTGACACTTGGCATTGGGCTTCTGGCCTCCAGACTATGAGAAAAGGAGTTTCTGTTGTCTTAAGCTCCCAGTTTGTGGTAATGTGTTATTGCAGCCACAGGAAGCTCATACAGTGGGCGACAATCAGCTTGTGGGCAGGGCTGTTTCTTTTGGAGAAAATTCGCTCCCTGCCTTTCCCAGCCTCCACTGGCTGCCCGCATTCCATGGCGTGTGGCGCTGCATCACTCTGCCTGCCTCAGATTTTCTCTGACTCTGTCCCTCCTGCTTCCCCCTTGGAGGACCCCCGTGATTACCTTGGGCCCACGTGGAGAATCTGAGATGATGCTTCTGTCACAAACTCCTTGACGAAATCACATCTGCCAAGTCCTTTTGCCATTGAGGATGACGTAGCCACAGGCTCCAGGCATGAGGACATAGACAGCCCTGGGGTTGCCCATGGTCTATAAGCCCGAAGGGTGTGGACAGCAGTAGTGGATCTGTTCACTACATGCCAGAATGTTCAGATTCGATGCCACTCCCCATATCTCAAGAAAGACAGTACCAAAGGAAACACGTCTCAACGCAGCTTCATATCCACGAAATACCTCATCGTCACAGCTTCCTTCGGGCAGAAAACAGAAGGGCCCAGGTCAGTGGTATCGAAGGTGGGGTGTGGATGTGAACCAGGCAAGGTGAAGTCTCCCTTTGGGCTGCTTCCACCCACTCACCTTTGGTGCCTATTGGCCAGCCAAGCTGCACAGGGCTCTGGTTGACCCAGGAAGGACATTTCCTGTAGCCGTCGGCCACGGAGCTGGTGTCTGTGGAGATGCTGGGCCCTGGAGATGACCCAGTGTTGAACCACGAGTGCACGTGCGGGGACCTAGCTGACAGGCATCCCATGGAGAGCCACAGGGACCATGGGCAGCACTGTGGAAGAGCAGTGTGGTTCCCGTGACGGTCAGTCAGCAGGGCAGAGAGGCTGAAGAGCCGGCCTGTGAAGCACATCCCCATCTCGAGGAAAGACCCCAGGAGCTGCTCTTAGAGTCCTCTGGAATTGTTGGAGGCAGTTTGGAGCCACCGCAAGACCATCAGCGGCACAGTCCCCGTTCTGCTCCTGCCTGTCTCTCTTGCCCTGGAAAAGAATGATTTCTTCCTCAGAAATGAAGAAAACTTCCTTCCTGAAGAGGATGGAAAAGCATTAATTCTTAATGTCTATTTTCATTTTTACAGATGAAAGTCATGCCAACTTCAAAGAGATAGAGTTGAGACTGGGGAAGAGAATTAATTCTCAGCATTAAAATTATCCACTCATGCCTATTTTGAAAAAGTGTTCCTGGTTGAATATACAGTTGGAGAATTTCAAAAAGAGTTTGGCAATCAGTAAAGGGATCAGAGGAAGGACCTATTAGGGCAGAAGTGTTTGTGTTCCTACCCTCAAACTCACTTCCAGGACGAGGTATAGATAAAGGTGTCGGCAAGCAGCCACCCCACCTGCCTGTGAAGTGCTGTGAGAAACCACAGTGCTCTCGGCACCTTGCCAGATGACTGATGGCTTGATTCTGTTTCAGCTTCTCTGCACGACACAGAGGCCCAAGACCCCAGCTAACGAATCTTGTCTTTAAAAGGAGCATGTGGATCCTTGCTCTAGTTTGCAGCATGAAATTCAAGGTAGAGGACACAACAGGAACCCCTCCTCCCAGCCCCTCTCCAGCTGACACTACCAACTGAGCAGGCCGGGTCCAGCCACCAGGGCCATGTTTCATGCTGTGTCTCCTCGCCCACTGGTCTGCACAACCACGGCGCTGGATGGCCGTCCTTTGTGGTGGAAGGGAGGCGCCTCCTTGAGCGTCTGTAAAAGCAAGGACATTCCAGCCTCTCAGTGTTCCATGAGGCTGTGGGGAATCTCTGCCCTAGTCTGTAGTTTTTTTAAAAAATTGCATATCAGATCATCAAGAAGAACACTGCCTGCATTTTGCTGCATTGTAAAATGTTGGCAAAGAAGCCAGTAGCTAAGTGGTCATTAATAGCCACCACCCATCGTGGACATTTTTTTCAGCATTTTTCTTTATATTTGTTCTCCAAGTTGCTTTATCCCAGGGCAGCTCTCTGGAATCCAACCAGAAAGAAGACTGAAGCTTCCAGAGACGAGAGAAAACTGCAGTGTGGAAAACCCTGCTGTGCTGTGACTCAGCAGAATACCAGCCAGGCCGCTGACTAGCAGTGACAAGTGCAGGGCTGGTGATGGGGCCGCTGTGTGTGCTTCCCAGAGCAGGCTTCCCAGGGTGGTCCTGCTAGGGACACACCAGGAAAGCCTGTGGAAAAGGCAGCCGCCTCAGCCCAGCCCACTTCTGCCCCTCCTGGAGGTGGGTCCGAGAATCTGCCTTGGTTACTCACATGCACCCTAAATCTTGAGAACCTCTGCCCTGGGCGGTTACACCCTTGAGGTGTGCAGGCTCAGTCTTCACTTGTAGGACTCCACCCAAAGCCGGAAGTGACCCTGCACTCCTTTTCGTACCACTTGGACCTGGGAAGGAGTTGTGCGCCAGGCCAGCACCTCTGTGTGTGGCGAAGTCCCAGGATTCCTGTTCACTCTTGCTGTCTCCTCATGCACAGGGTCGCCGCCTCGGCTTCTTCATAACAGCCAGGCAGCTCCAGCACCCCGTGTCTGCATTCAAAGGAATGCAGAAGTGAGTCTGGAGGCACAGCCAGATCTCTGCCTTGTCTGTGTGTGGTGGCTTTCTGAAGTTGTGTCGACACCCTAAGAAGAAGGGGCCATGTCGAATTTCCGACGGCTGTTTTACAGGATATCAAGAAACACTCACCAAGCTTCAGAGTGCCAGGTAGTTTCTGCTTGGCTGTGGTCAAGGAGAGAATTGACTTGTCTGTGCGTGAGCTGGGCGCTGTGCAGGACACCGCTATACACCACCTCGAGGACTGAAAAGCCATCGGAGTCCATGGAACGAAGGACAGTGATACGATGGACTGCATGAGAAGCAGGCTTGAATTCTATCCTCAGCTTGTGTTGACCCTGTGGTGGGAAAGTCAGCTCCTCCTCCTGTAAAATGAGGTGATTACCTGTTCCCTTGCCCAGTCATGAAGTCAGGGTTGGAAATGCTTTGAACTTCTCAGATGAAAGATGACATAAAACTACAAAGGAAAGAGTTGCTGTGGGAGGCATTGGTATGAAGCTAAGGGGAGACAGCTGAGGGAGAGCGAAATTCAGGGGTGCCAGGACACCCTGCTCAGCTGCTTCAGAAACTCTGCGGTCCTTTGCACCATCGAGTCGGGAGAGGCAGCTGGTGTCAAGGCTGAGGGCAAGACTGCGGGATCACCAACCTACTGAGTCAGGATCGTGGGTTGGGGGTAGGAAAACTGCAGTTTTAAGAAAGTTGATTCTAGGCCAAGCACAGTGGCTCACACCTGTAATCCCAACACTCTGGGAGGTCGAGGCAGGAGGATTGCTTGAGCCCAGGAGTTCGAGAACAGCCTGCACAACGTAGTGAGATCTCCTTGTCTTTACAAAAAAATCAAAACATTAGCCAGACATGGTAGCACATGCCTGTAGTCCCAGCTGCTTGGGAGACTGAGGTGGAAGGATCACCTGAGCCCAGGAGGTTGAGGCTATAGTGAGCCATGTTTGTGCTGCTGCACTCCAGCCTGGGCGACAGAGCAAGACCCCGACTCAAAAAGAAAGAAGAGAAGGCCAGGCTCGGTGGCTCAGCTTGTAATCCCAGCAATTTGAGAGGCCGAGGTAAGTGCATTGTCTGAGCCCAGGGGTTCGAGACCAGCCCAGGCAACTTGGCGAGACCTCGTCTCTACAATAAATCAAAAATTAGCCGGTTATGGTAGCGTGTTCCAGCTACTTGGAAGGCTGAGGCAGTAGGATCACCGGAGCAGGTCCACGCTGGGGTGGCCGTGCGTGTGCCTGGATGGTGGAGTGAGACTCTAACTCAAAAAAAAAAAAGGAAGGCAGGAAGGAAGGAAGGGGAGAGGGAGATTCTGAGGTACACCAAAGGTTGAGGAACTGCATAGCCTTTCCGAATGACTTATGGCTCCCAAAGAGGCTGTGTGTTTCCACGCCGTCCTACGTGTTCACACTGTTCCTGCCCCCAGAGCCACCTCTTCCACCCAGTCCCTCCCATGGAGGCATCACAAGCATCAGCTCTTGGATTTTCTTCTACTGAATGAATTTCCACCCCTCCATCAAGGCCAGATTACACACTACTTCTTGCCCAAAACTTTTTCTGTGCCTTTGCAGAGGAATAAATTATTCCCAGATACCAAAGAATACTATGCAACCATCAAAGGGAATGAGGCAGGTCTCTACCCCACATGGAGAAGTAGCCATGATATCTTTAGAGAAAAAACAGTCACAGAATATTTATGTTTTGATTCTGTTTTTCTTTAGACAACTGTACCAATATGTGTGTATACAATTTGAATATGTATATTAAAAGTTCTGAAGAAAACACATGCCTGGTAGCAGGAACTTTACTTTTTTATTTTATACACATATGTAGTATTTGAATTTGCATGATACTTTTGTAATTTTTTAGATTTAATAGCAGAGTAATTGCTTAAATAATTACAGGGAAGATTCAGTTGCCATTATGGCCCTTGTATGTTGCGTGCGTCTTTCCCAGTTTTGGCCATGAGCTCCTTAGCGGCAGGGCCCTCATGCTGTTTGTCTGCTTGTCATCAGTGCCCAGCACTGCCCCTCCACTCAGATACACGGCACATACTTACTGAACGTAAGAGATCCAGAACAGATTCTGATGAGTTATGGTTGATCAGCCACTGGGACAGCTGGGTCTGCCACTGCAGCATAGCCCATGGGCACCTGGCTTATCTAGTCCTGGTGGAAGGATTATAGCAGGGAGGAAGTGATCATGGTGCTTAGACCCATGCCGCCTGCAGCCTCCACCGCAAAGAAGTAGTTGGCGGAGGTGGCAAGGAGAAGAGGACATTGGAGGTGGCCGCTGGCTACCAGTGGTCTGTGGGTCACTGCCACCCCCTTCCTCAAGTCACTACTCCAATTTATGACCGTTTCTGCATACTCCAGAGTAACTTTTTCAGAACAGAATAAGACTCCCCATTCACTTTGCAGAGCCCCATGTAAATGAAATGAGTTTATTTGCACATGGTTTCCTTAGTATCTCCTCCCTTTCTCATCCCTTCAGAACCCTCAGTCTGCAGAGTGCCCAGGTGCTCTGTCTGGAAGGCCCTGACAACTGCTAGGCCTTTATTCCCAGTCTTACAGACTCTCAAACTCTAGATTAGACCAAATGCAAGTAGGCAACCACTGTCTCTCCATCCCACTCAAAGCACAAGCCATTCCTCCTCTCCTTCACTTATTGAAATAACTGTCATAAATCATGCTAGACTTGGCACCTTGACCTCCTCAGGCCACACATGTGAAAATGGATTCCCTGTCCTTCACCACCACCACCACCCCACACATACCCTTTGTGCCAAATTCCTAAGAAAAATTGGATATGTATAATTTTTTAATCTCATGGTTTTGGGAAATCAGAAACTTGTTACTACTGTAAGTGAGAAGAATAAATGAGATATGTTCATATTTACATTTATATCTAAAAGCTATAGCAGCACCTCTTTACAAAAATATGATTTTTAGGCCGAGTGTGATGGCTCAAGCCTGTAATCCCAACACTTTGGGAGACTGAAGCGAGAGGATTGCCTGAGACCAACCTGGGCAACTTGGTGAGACCTTGTTTCTACAATATATCAAAAAATTAGCCGAGCGTTATAGCGCATGCCTGTTATTCCGGCTACTTGGAAGACTGAGGTGGAAGGATCACCTAAGCCCAGCAGGTCGACACTGGGGTGACTGTGAGTGTGCCACTGCACTCCAGCCAGGGCGACAGAGTGAGACTCTGACTCAAAAAAAATATATGATTTTTAAAGCCATATTTCAGGGGAAACATTCTCACTGAGTAATGTTGTCAGATAATTTTCTTTAAATCCTGACCTATTCCAGGAGTTTGGGATGGATATTTGAGGGGAAGAGAAGACAGGTCACTCAACAAACACTAAGCACCTACTTTGGCCATGCTTTGGAATTTTAAAAAATGACAAATAGAGACACTACCTCATCCCTGCCCTGAGCTCATGCTATAGTTTTGTTTTGTTTTTTTGGTTTTTTTTTTTTAGTTGGATTCTCACTTTGTCACCCAGACAGAGTACAGTGGCCGCTCCCGGCCACCGCAGCCTCGACCTGCTGGGCTCCGGCGATCCTTCCACCTCAGCCTTCCAAATAGCTGGAACTACAGGCGTGCGCTACCATGCCCAGCTAATTTTTGACTTCTTGTAGAGATGAGGTCTTGCCAAGTTGCCCAGGCGGGTCTCGAACCCACGGGCTCAGGCAATCCACTCACCTCAGCCTCCCAAAGCACTGGGATTACAGGCTGAGCCACCGAACCCGGCTTTATAGTTTTAACAGACTCTGTTGTAATCACAGAAGCATGGTGTAAGTTCCATAAAACCGGAATTAAATAAGGATCGATTGCCCCTTACTCAGGGATGTCCTTGTGCAGACAGTCCCAGAAGTGAGAAGGTAACTTGAAACCTGCTTGTTCCCTGCCTGAAGCCGGCTCTGCGTGATGCGTTGCTTCTGTCTGGGTAAACCGGGGTTCTGTTTTGCTTCTCACTGCGGTGTTGCACCTTCACACCCCTCTTGTGTCCTTCTGCCTTCTCTTGCTTCGGTTTACTCATAGGAATTGTACAGCCGCCATTCTTTCCTGTTCTGGAAATACCTGCATGGTATAGCTGGGAGACCCTGACAAGGTCGAGTGTTGGGGCATCACTGAAATAAAACCAGGAACGGGTTTGTTATTGCTCCTTTTTAGCCACCTGTTCTGTCATCAGTCACTTCAGCCTGTTTGGTGTCAACGTCACAGAGTCCCCCTTGGGTCCCCTCCCACTGTGGGAGCTTTTCTGTCCTCTCAGTAAATCCTGCTTTCTCACTTTCCGGCTCTCCGTGTCCCTCATTCTTTCTGGGCACCAGACAAGAACCCTGACCTGAAGACCTGCAGAAGATCGTCGGAGCTGAAGAGCCATGCACGCCAGAGGCGGGTAGCCAGCTGAACCGGGAGAGCTGCTGGAAGAAGGCAAGACTCTGAAGCTGAAACACTCCAGGGGCTAGGCTTGGCAGCCCACCAAACCCGCAGCATTCTCAGGGCTTGACTTGCCAGCCCATGAGAGCTGACACTTCTGGGGCTAGGCTTACCAGCCCCTCAAGCCGACCCTCTCTGGGCCTCGGCTGACTGACCTATTGAGCTGACACTCACGAAACCCAGGCTGACCTGAAAAATCCATATCATTATGATAATTGTTCAAGGTCCACTTATGAGTGAGAACATGTGGTACTCACTTCTTTGTTTCTGTGATAGATCACTGAGTATTATAGACTCTAAGTCCATCCAAAGTGCTGCAAAGTTCATAATTTTGTCCTTTATGGCTGCGTGACATTCCATCATGTATATGTACCACATTTTTTTTATCCAGTCTTCTTTCGAATGGGCAGCACGGTTGGTTCCATGTTTTTGCTGTTGTGAGTAATGCTGCAATAAATATGCGTATGCAGGTAAAAAAAAAAAAATTTTACAGAGCCCTGCACCATATTACACCAGTTTCTCTACTCAGAGCTCAAGACCTTCTCTCCAGGTCACAGAAAGAAGTTGTTCCGGGGATAGAGAAGCTCCCTCTTCAAAGAAGTTCCTGGGGAGATCAGGAGGCCCAGTAGCTGTTGCCTGACATCTCTGGACACTTCAGGTGGTGATTGAGCGCTTGGTGTGTGGATGTGACTCCCTGTCCCGTGAGATTGCCAGGTTGTAGACCTGCTGAGGAGCCCTCTTCCCCTTTCTCAGCCTTCCTCTGATTTTTGCTGGATTTAGGAAATACGTCAGTTTTAGTTCTTTATCCTACTACTGTGGGCCTAGCTTGGTCATGACCACTGGTTGGATCTAAAAGTTCATTCTGGCAGGAAAGCCAGGACTTGTAATGGATGTCCTGAGAACCATGTTCTCTTGAGTAGGGAACAGAATTCTCCCACAAGACAGAGACTGAGAACGTTGGTACTAAGGAGTGCTTCCAGGTTACTTTAAAATGTAGCTTAAGCCCTAATCAGTGGGGGGTGGAAGGGGGGGTGGGGAGCTATCCAGCATTTCAGCATACTTTTGTGTCTGCCTACTTGGAAAGAAATGTGACTGATCTGGAGGTTTTGACGTTTTACTGTGTACCATGTTCTAAGGAAATTGACACAGTTCAGGATCTAGCCTCTCGGGTCGTTAGATCTGACAACTTAATTATCATCTCTTCTTGAGGTCACTGAGCCCTGAGAAAACTGATGTACATTTATTTGCCCAGGCACGTTTGTCCCAGAGAGTAATTTAATATAGCAAGGGATATACTTCTTCCCTATATCATGGTGCCTTGAAAATCAGAAAAGTAATCAGAGTTGGGTTTGTGAGCTTGGAGTCAGAGCAAATAGTGTTGGAAGGCGTTAAGAAATTATGTGTCATCCACACCATGGTCAAGCTTGATTAATTCTCCCCTTTCTACTGGAGGAGACATCATCCATCCTAGTGATCAGAATACCAATTCCAGCTAAACAAGGTGCCACTCCACCAGACAGTGTTAAAATTGCACTGACTAGCCACCTTTTTTTCTTGACTCTATAATGGCCATCTCCTCTGTTTTTAATTGTGTCATTACAACCAAATTCTGCATCATGACATGTTAACAGTTTTCCAAGTGTTTCGCTTATTTTACATGGATAACTTTTAAGTTGTGCTGCCCTGTGACATCTCAGAAGACATATTAGTTTTATTTACAGTATCTCCAGATCACACTATTTCTCTCGATTGACAGTCTTGTCTATAATATGTAGATACTCGTTAGCAGGGCTTGGCAAACATCTTCTGTAAAGGGCAGATTGTACCTATTGCATGCATTGCAGGCCATGTGATCTCTAGCCAAAGTGCCTCAACTCCGCTGTTGTAATTTGAAAGCAAGTGTAGACAGTAGGTAAGTGAATGGACTTAGCTGTGT
The DNA here is from genome assembly GCA_963574415.1 of Tarsius wallacei. Taxonomy (NCBI): domain Eukaryota; kingdom Metazoa; phylum Chordata; class Mammalia; order Primates; family Tarsiidae; genus Tarsius; species Tarsius wallacei. Next base: position 9,207 of record CAUYQG010132986.1, read on the forward strand.
TCCAATAAAACTTGTTTCTACCAAGAAACGGGGGCTGTAGCTCATAATTGCTAACCCTGATTATTGGTCATAATCAGAGATAGGGCTCTTCCTTATTCTTCCCTGGCTTTGCTGACCCTCTTTTATCCTACATATTAATATTGTATTTAAGTCTTCAAAACTGGCTTCCACTTCCCCCTACAAGGACTGGGAATCCTTAGAGAAATGTCTTGTTGCAAGATTGAGGCAGGGAAACTACAAGTTGATCCTGGAACAAGTTGTTGTGCTGGAAAGTGAGCAGTTTCTGAAAGAATGATATGTCAAAAAGACACAGGGGCCAGTTGTAAGGGACTCCTACTGGTCAATACTGGGACAGTTTGACCAAACAAATAAGTGATCACAACATATGATAGCCCTTTGAATAAAATAATCATCCGTGAGTTTACACTGATCAAAATAGATGAATGAAAAATAAATAGAAGAAGGAGGAAAGCTCTTTCTTGATGATAGAGCTAAGAGCAAAGAGCGATTCTCAAACAGGTTGAAGGACAAATCAGACGGGAGATTTTTCAAACACCTGAGCCCTTTCTAGAGAGGGCGTTTGGGTGCACATATGTGTGCATGTGTGTTGAAAAGCTCCCCAGGAGACACTAATGGGCCTCTCTGTCTGGAGACCACTGGTATTTGGGCCACAGAAGACAGCGGAGATAGCAGAGGGAAGTGGTGTGTTTGACCGTGCATGCCCTCCCATCACCTCTACTCCAGTATGTGTGGCTGCCGTGGAGCCTGGCGAGTCCAGACGGAGGCGCTCCTGACTCTGGACCTGGGGCAGCTGAAACAGACAAGTCTTCAGAGACCAGAGTTTTCCCAACTAGCAGAAACTGCCCGCTACACTGGAAAAGTGTGTCATGAAGAATGGGTTCTCACTTTCTAGGGGATCTTCAGGAGAGAAAAGACAGGCCCATTAGCAAACAAATAAGGTCAAGTCGTGAAGTAAGCACTGTTATTCTGTTTTGAACAAGTGTAGCTATCAGAGACTGGAGATGTAATACATGTTATGTGATCCTTGACTTCAAGGCTCTTATCTGGGAAGATATTAGAAAAAAATTAAATGGCAGCAGTATAAAGGATGAATTGGTAACGTAAATGCTACATGGCAGGATACATATATGCTTAATCACCAAATGAATTATGTAAACTCATAAAATTCACCAAAGACAGAGGAGTAAGGGATTGTTGAAGGCTAGGGAGGTCAAAGAAGACAGAATGATAGAATTGTGGCATCTCCTAGATGGGACCTTAGGAAGTTCCCTAAAAATACAACCCCATCCAGTCCAGCCTGCAGGCTGGTTCTTGACCCACTAGGACCCCCACAGGGTGTTGCCAGCTTGAAAACGGCTGTGGTGGGACCTCACCCCTTCTGTCCATAGCCATGCTGCCTTTAGCTAGGAAAGCTTTGCTTCGAGGGTCAACATCTGTTTTTCTAATCTTTAACACTTTGGTCACAGTTTTACCCCATGTGGTCACAGAAAATAAGGCTAAGCCTTACTCTTTCCCTAGTTGTCCTCGAGTCATTAAAGGTCATTAAAGGCCGTTCTCATGTCACTCTGAGTTTTCCTTCTGTCTCTAAGCTGATATTTCCCCTGCCTCCCCCTCCCTGGACAGGCCCTTATTTGGCCTGTATTGAAGGATTTTCACTCTTTCCACGTCATGGGCCCTGTCCTCTAAACATGCTCCTGCTAGTGAATGTTGTTCTAAAAGTGTGTTGCCTGGAACTGAAGTCAGAAGTCAGGGTTACAGGTGTGGTCTGACAAGCCCAGGGGGAGTAGTGTTATCATTCTAGAAGAAGGACTTTATAATCAGTTCTGTTCTTACTAGCTGTGTTGCCTTGGGCAAGTCACTTAAGCTCTCTGAGCCTCAATTCAGTCTTGCTAATATCTGAGAACATATCATGTGCTGTGAACCATGCTAGACAACAGGGATGCAAAGACTTAATCCCAGCTCCCCTGAGCTCCTAGTGACGTGGGAGACACAGGTATGGTATGTGTTGGAAGTGTGCCCACACACTATCACAGAAGCACCTGAAAGGCCAGGCTACCCTTTTCTGGGGGAGCTGACACTTATGGGGAAACCTTGAGAATAGGTGAGGACGTTCCAACCAAGAGTCAGTGAGGAGGAAAGGAAAGTGGTTTTCACGGAAGAAAAGAATGAACAGAAGGCCCTGGGGTGTGCTTCTGCCTGTGTGGCTCCTGCTAGAATGCCGATAGGAGGGGAGTGGTGGTGGAAAGGGAACCTGGAAAGGCAGGAGCCAGCTGGGGAGAGTGGGGATGGGAGGCATGGACTCAGGGTGACCCATGGGGGCCGGCGGGACATGGCTGTGAAGACTGCAAGCTCCCCATGTCGGAGGACTCGATGAGATGGACTGCACATGGAGTCAGGCACTGATGGGCTCAGCAGCAAAGCCTCTTGCCAGGCCCCTCACCACAGCAGCTCTCAACAAGCGCCCGTCTGTTTCAGAGCCCCAAGTCTTCTGCACACGGCGTTGCAAGTCCTGATGTCTTTTGCCAAATCACTCCCTTCCATTTGCTTGTTAAGATCCAAATGCAGAAACTCGGTGTGTTTATTTTGAGGGGGTCAGCCTCTCCCCACAGCCTGTCACAGCGATGTGGGATCCTGACTGTCGACTAGTGCACATGGCGATTAATGGAACGTGAGATTGGCCTCGTAAGAAAGCCAGCATCAGGCACAGGCCAGCAGCCGATGCTAGGAAGATGGGCAGGGGGAGAGCAACAGTCCAGCCAAATCGCTTAAGCTCTCTGAGCCTCAATTCAGAGGAAAGATCAGCGCAAGGAAGCAGACATAAGCTTGAGTACGGGCCAGAACTTTGGTCTTGATCCTACAGAGTCTGTATGGCTGTAGTGGGCCACTGGAGGCTGGGGTCTTTGGAAAATTTGTCTTGCAATGAGGCAAGGAAAGTTGAAAGAAGACATGCTTGGAGGCAGGGATGCTGTCCAGTCACACATGGCAAGTCTGGAAGAGGACAATGTCAGTGAGAACGGAAGAGGGGGACCAGAAAGACTGCTATTTGATGGCAGGCTGGCCGCGCAGGGGAGGCAGGGTTAGAGCCAGCTTCGTGCACTTTAGTGCAGAATTCATGGATCCTCGCAGATGTGTTAAACATGTTAGTGGATCATACAGATTTGAAGTATAAATTCGGTCTACACACGTATGTTTATCGCAGCATTGTTCACAATAGCAAGAACCTGGAAGCAACCATGTTGTCCATCAAAAGAGGACTGGAGTAAGTAGTTTTCTTATGATGGAGTTGATTTTCTGGGTTGTTATTGGTCTGTTTACTCTCT
>CAUYQG010132994.1:0-13690 GCA_963574415.1 Tarsius wallacei
TTCACAATTTTTGGAAGGATGAAAAAGGATTTACTAGAAAATATGCTAGAAAGGCAGGCAAGCAGGGCCACATCATGGATTCCTTTTATGCTTTACTTGGAGGCTGAATATTATTCTTTAGCCCATTAAGAATGTATGTGCCGGGCTCGGTGGCTCAGCCTGTAATCCCGCGCCTTTGGGAGGCTGAGGTGAGTGGATTGCCTGAGTCCGCGGGTTTGAGATCCGCCTGGGCAAGCAAGACCTCATCTCTACAATAAATCAAAAAATTAGCCGGGCGTGGTAGCGCGCGCCTGTAGTTCCAGCTACTTGGAAGGCTGAGGTGGAAAGATCGCCAGAGCCCAGCAGGTCAAGGCTGCGGTGGCCGGGAGCGGCCACTGCACTCCAGTCTGGGGGACAGAGTGATACTCAAACAAAAAAAAAAAAAACAAAAAAAAAACAAAGAATGTATATATTTAGAGACACTGGTTCACATTAGAAATATGTTTTTTCTTTTCTTTTTTTTTTTTTTTGAGTCGGAGTCTCACTTTGTCTCCCAGACTGGAGTGCAGTGGCACACTCGTGGCCACTGCAGCCTCGACCTGCTGGGCTCTGGCGATCCTTCCTCTTCAGCCTTCCAAGTAGCTGGAACTACAGACACACGCTACAATGCTCGACTAATTTTCGATTTATTGGAGAGATGAGGTCTCGCCAAGTTGCCCGTGCAGGTCTTGAACCCACAGGCTCAAGCAATCCACTCACCTCAGCCTCCCAAAGTGCTGCGATTACAGGCTGAGCCACCGAGCCTGGCTAATTAGATAATTTTTAAGAGAATATGATATTTCCAAAAGAATATCAAATTAGTTATCGTGGGAAATGAACTTCCTTACCTCTTTTATGGTTTGGGGTTAGGGTAATTACGCAACCTCACTGGCCCTGAACCTTCCTGTTTCGTGCCTTTTGTCCTGGCTGATGTCAACAGCTCCTTGTTTGCTCTCCCAAGTTCCAGGTTTGGACGATACATTATGTGGCCATCCCATTTAGACTTGATCTATTTTTTACTCACATATGAAAAATGACTACATTTTAGTTTCAGGGTTTGGGATCTCAAAGGTCTTAATCCTACCCAAGTTGTCACTTTGGAGAAGAGAGGGCATAGGGATATGTGGGTGGGGGGGAATCAATGGCCCTGGTTTCTGACCTCAGGACCCCAGTTGGATTTCATGAAGGTTAGGGTAGCTAGGGGTGGGGATGGAAGTGGGAGGACCCCCTAACTGGCCAGCACCCTGCAAGACTTAGGAATCAGCCTTTCTCAGTTGATTTACACAACACAAAAGGCTCTTGAGGTGCTGATGTGTAATGTTGGAACACACTGGTGCAAGAACATGGAAGATCTCAACCTGGGGATCCCTTGTAATCGGAACAGGGCCAGAATTAATCTTTCTGATAATGAGGTCCCTGTCAGTTTATTCTCCAAGCTGGCTCTGAAGCCTTATAGAGGAAATGAACACGCTTTTTTGCCAACGCTGCTAATACTATTTTCTGAGTCCCATGTTGCTAGATTGGAGTATCTAATGGTTAAGGAGGGTAAGCCGCATTTATTCCCCACACGAGGAAACCCTACAGGGAGCCACACTATTTCTGAGTCAAGGAGTAGGATCCCTTGATGAGATTAGGGAGTGTGGGCATGCTGCCCTAGCATGATGGATGAGGTACTGTCCTTCCACCCCTTTTTAGTAGTTTCTGATTACTTCCTGGCTTCTCCTGGAGCTTTTTTCAAGACGCTAATTAAGGTAGTGGGGAAGGCGTTTTTTTTTTTTGGCCAGGCTGTCATATACTATATGCATCTTGATAACTGCAGGTGTCCTTACTTGAAACAAATTATCTGATGAGGTCTATGCCTGTTAAGTACATACAGCTGGCTATAGCTTTTGTAGAATAGAAATGCTTAAGAGTATGAAAGACTCATGCCTAATTGGTGTAGCCTTTCAACTCTCCAGGTTATTGGAAAACTTTACCCCAATCTGGTCTTGAATAATCCAGAGCTTGCTGTTTTGCTTTGTCTGGGTTTCTGTTTTCACTTAAGGGAAGTTTAGGGGCGGTAGAGGGCAAGAGGGGGGAGCCAGCTGGATGTATAAAAAAGCAAAATAGGCAGCAGACGTTTGTCACCCCCAAATGAAAAGAAACAGCAGAATCTACTGGTATTTATTAGGTACTTGCTTTACATAAATACTGTGCTCCTTGGTATAAATAAAGTAACTTAAATTGACATTCTTGCCTTGTGGGAGTTTTATACTAACATGGGTGACCTAAATTCAAGTAACACTTCATAACTGCCGCCACCGTCTACCCACACAAACTGTCAGGGTCTGCTCAGGCTGCCATAATAAAATATCATAGACTGGATGGCTTAAACAATAAACATTTATTTTCTCACAGTTCCGGAGGCTGAAAAGTCTAAGATCAAGGCTGTGGCAGGACTTGGTTTCCGGTGAGGGCTTTTTTCCTTGGCCTGCAGATGGTCACCTTCTGGCTGTGTCCTCATATGGTGGGGAGACCACAGTCCTATCATATTAGGGCCCCACCTTTATGACGTCATTTGTCTTAATTACTTCTTAAAGTCGCTATCTTCAGATACAGTCACATTGAGACCTAGGGCTTCCACATATGAAATTTGGAAAGACACAATTTAGTCCATGGTGTGTGTGCACACATGCACACAAACACATACACACAGTACCCTAAGCCAAGAGGTAATGTGGTGAGAGCTCCAACTATGAAATATTTACACTAAAATAACCTGCATGAGTCAGGCATTGTGGTGTGTGCTGAGAGGCCTGCCAACAGTCTGCTAGAGGGAGGAGAGGTCGGCATCACCTCTTTCCATTTAGTCAGGAAAGGCTTTCTGGAGGAACTGGGATTTCCAGAGATCTTTGGAGGGCAAAAAAGAGAGGTGTGAGACACGGCAGAGAGGAGGGACGAGCAGAGGGAGCGGCAGTGTGCGAGACGGATCCCAGTTAGAAGTGAGAGGGGGAGAGAGGCAGGAGGCAGGCTGGATGAGTTCATGTTTTCTCTTTGCTTTTCCAAGATGATTTTTAAAGTGGTTTTCCTTTGCGTTCCTGATGCAGGGAGCTAATCAAGCCGGCTGTGTGTAGGTGTTCATTTTCCTTATCCTCCTGCTCACTTCTGGCAGCTGCTCCCCGGGGTTCTGAGGCAACTGCTCTTTGTTCTTATTTTGCTCCTGTCTGTATACAATCTGACTGGTTTACTCATTCCTCTATGCTCCTCTTATTTCTTTCTCCTTTACTTCCCAGCCCCAATTCATTTGTTCAGTAGCATCCTGTTTCCTGCCAACACGTACTGTCTTCAACTACTGTACCCTGAACTTCTCTCTAAAGGCAGGACAGAGGTGATCAAGCGAACTATTCTTTCAAATGTGGAAACCCAGTCTTTGAGTGCTTTGTGCTATTTTTGTCTGAACTTCCAAGCTAGATGTTGTTTCAACACAAACAGGCATAGACTTTTCTCCCTCCATTCCATCCTCCCCTATGTTTTAGACCCAGGAAGCATAGTCTATTTATTTAAGAAATTATAAGCAATTTCAATATACACATGTATATATGCATACACACATGCACACCCACAAGAATGTGTTGTCTTGGGTGACTGGGCAGCCTGAGTCACCAAGTAATTGATCGTAATCAGCATGAGCTTTAATGAACTTAGAGTCTGTGTCAATTTTCTGTTCCTCCATTTCCAGAGACCTGCTCACTTCTGAGAAAGGCGGTGACGCGATTAAGTCCAGGGCTTCAAAAGTCTTTAATTTAAAGCCACACCATAGGAAAACAGTTCTGTTTACGTCTTCTGCAGTTTTATAGTACAGAATAACTTGAAAATGGGAGAGTAGAAGCATCGTTAGAACTATACCTTTGACTTAGGACACTGTCTCTGGAAAGTTTCCTAATAAATTATGAATACACTGTCTGGGAGTACATGATTAACCCATTAGCAGAGATTGTTTTATTGTCTCAGTTGGAAAGGAGATGGAAGATGTGTTATCTTAGAAAGATGGGGGGATGGGGGAGGAAAAAAAAAGAAAGATGAGAGTGTCAGGCAAGGTCTGAGCATAGAAGGAGACAGTTGCAAAAAGAATTGGGAATGCCTGAAATATCACTTTTGCTGACATCACAATGTTGCCTGGAAAGGTCTTCGGTTCGTGTCCTGGCTCCAGCAGAGGCGCCGTTAGCAAGTCACCTAGCCTCTATACATGTTGATTTTCTTGACTGCCATATGGGGATAATAATGGTACCTAAGTTATGTGGGTATTGGAAGGATGAAATGAGGTAATATAGGCAAACATTTGGCACAGAGTCTGGCTCATTGTAAGTACTCAATTAATGCTACTAATTATTATCATGCAGGGATGATAACAACTTTTCCCTCATTACATTTTGAAGCTTATACTCCTAGAACACACACACAATAAAAATTTCAAGAAAGCAACAGAAAAACGTAGGCACATCCTAATGCTAGCAAGTATTATCTTTGTATTATCCCTAAACAAATTGGTCTTCATCCAACAAAGCACTAAAGGTGTCCCTAGGAGGTTTATAAAATGTTCCTGAACAGTTGGATTTTCAAGTGCCTTGATATACTGGTATAACTCAAGCAAACCTTGTAAAGTTTTCTACTCTTTCTGAAACCTTGAAAGACTGGACCTAGGTCACCACCTAAATGCCACCAAACCTGAGTCCTGGGTTATATCCTCCCCACCCACTCTTCAAAACCAATTTTACCTCATCACAAATGTTTTCTTTTCCCCCTCAGTTCCTGGTGACATATTTCTCCAAGTCAGTTATAATGTTCAGCCTCACATTCTTGGGTCAATTTACTGATCCCTTATAACAATAAATTCAAGATTATAAACCTCAAACGGGCCTTCACTTCTGTCTGGTAATCTTTCTGTCACTTCCCTGGTATACTTCCTGTCCTAATTTCCATAGTGACTATTTAAAACATCTTCAATTTCACTTCATATTACTCAGAAAATGAAAGCTTTTCAAAGGATCCTTTTGAAAATGACAGATCCCCTGACATAGACAACAGTCCTCACCTTCTCTCCTGTTAAATGAAAAGAGCTGTCTGTATCTTCTGTTATCTAAGCTTTAGACCCCTCCCCTCTAGTCTCCTCAGGAACCTAAGATATAATTACCCACTTTCCTCTCCTATGTAATCAACTAAGCCTTTTCAAATGGATCCATCCGGTCAACATTTAGACATGCACAAACCTTAAAGACAATTATCTTTTAAGTAAGCCTCTCTCATCCCCACATCCTACTTTATCTCCCAGCACATTTTCTTCCCCTCTCTTCTAAGCTGAACTTGTTGATAGTCCCTTAAATTTTAAGCCTGCCTTCCTCTTGCTCTTCCTACTCAACCTCCACAAGTCTGGAATCCACGCCATCACAGTAGCTTATATGGTTGCCGCTAACCTCCATATTGCCAAACCCTCTCAACTCTCCTCAGTATTAGACACTGTGGGGCACTCCCTCCTTCTCCAATCTCTCTTCCCTTGTTGTCTCTGACTCTACTGCTCTAGTTTTTCTCCTATGTTCCTTCTTCTGCAGGCTGATGCTGCTCTTCCCAGCCATTAAATTAAGGGTCAGTTCTAATATCTCGTGTCTTCTCACTTTGAACTTTCCCCAGGCAACTTTATTCACTCTTTACAGTTTAGACTTCTCAAACCGATATAGCCAAGTGCCTACTTGATATGTGCACTTGAATACCTCAAAGGCTTCAAACTCTTCCTACCGGAGATCTACTTTTCTCTTTCTCATTACCAGACACCTCTATGGAAATAAACATAGACAATGCAAATGACAACAGGCTATTGATTTAGAACTTGATATACCAAGGGAGTCAGCCACCATCACTTGCGTTTGGCAGAGACATGAGGAAGCTGTGGACAGACTAACTAGAAACAGACATCCTATGTTACCGGTTAGGGGCATATATTTGCCTTTTTCCAGTGGTCTTATGTTGCAAATGGGGACAAAAATTAGAGAAGCTGCCAGTTATCAGTGAAGTCCTGGCTGTTTGGGGCCTAGTGTTACAAAGTTACTGGTTGCTAGAAATAGTAGTCTGACTTCCTGGACAGGTTACTATACATAGTAGGTTGGCTTTCTGGGCTGGTTACTACAGATTATGGGTCATAATTCTTTTTTTTATATATGCTAGGCTATTGTTCACTGGTATATTCCGTTTCTCACCTTCATAAATCCAGTTATATGAACCCCTAATTGAGGAGTCAATATAGAATGGTAATAGGAACGTGAGTTCGGAAATTACACTATTTACTTCACTAGTCCATCACATATTTTCTGTGTAACTTTAAATAAGCTACTTAAATTTTGTTTTAACTCTAGTTTACTTACCATACACATGAGAATGAGAGATTTCTCTGAGGCTGACACATTCACTGCACACTACACAACAGCCACTCCCCACATTTCTTTTCTGAGAATGTTACGAGCATTACCCATTTGAAAGCTCTTTCTGCCATTATTTGAAATTTAAATTAATGAAGAGTTCTATAATTGAAGGTTTTCAGTGTTAGAATAGTTGAATTCTTTCCTTAAATTTGTATAAACATAGAGAGGCAGGAGATTCAGCTGAGAAGACAAGGGGCCCCTGGCATCTTCCAAGTACTTCCCTTTGTGTATTCTCCGCTTGACAAAGTTTAAAGAAGGCGTCTTCCCATACCACTGAAGATAATATTTTATAGGTAGTAGTTCTAACTCAACCCATTAAAATTAAAGCTATTGGGGTGAGCAGGGGAAATGGGTCAGTGACTAGAAGACAGGTATTCTCAAGGATTATGCACAATGAAGAAGGCAATGTCACAACAGAAGCAGAAATTGGAGTGACGTGGCCAGGAGGCAAGGAATGCTGACCCACTTTAAAGTTGAAACAAGCAAGAACAGATTATCCCCTGCAGCCTGCAGAAGGAAACAACCCAGCTGATACCTTGAGTTTAGCTGCTTAAAACTCTTTGGACTTCTGGCTTCCAGAATTAGAAGAGAACATATTTGTGTTGTTTTAAGCCACCGTTTGTAGTAATTTGTCATAGCAGCAATAGAAAGCTAATCCGTATCATATTTATCTAACAGATTATGAGGTTATTTGTTTTCGTGTGTCTCTGTCCTAGGTTCTAGCTTTCTGCTGTTGGGTTCTTTATCTCAAATACACTTTAAAATGCAGATGTAAACAATACCCAGTAGATGGCATAGAGTGCCAAATAAACAGAGTAGAAAAAAAAAGAAGAAATAAAAGGAAATTACATCACAAGGAAGCCCTGATTATGACAGTATTATCTGAAGGGGTTAGAGCCAGCTGTACTGTAGCAGGGGCCAATACCAAACACCCTTTAGGCTAAAAATGTCAAAGCTAACCCTGAGACCCAGTGCTGACTAATTTAAGGAGACCTCTGCTGGAGGGTGTCTGGGAAATAATTTTATTTTTAAAGAGAGATGGATGAAGAAAGGACCTTTCCTTCACTTCCTGCTTGGTATGTTTGATGTGAAGACATGCCATAAGAAACTGCTGCAGCTATTTTGGGACTATGAGGAAGAAGCCAAGAAAATTCTAGAGAAGGCAACCCCGTGCTCTGGCAGCACTGAGACTCTGAACCATCCCTGGGGATCCACATTTCCAAACTTCTAGTTATGTAGGCAGTGAAATACCTGTATTAACCAAGACATTTTTAGTTAGGAATTTATTCTATTACTTGTAGCCAAAAGCATTATAATGAAAAGCTTCGTTTTTTTAGAAAAATGAAATTTGTCTTCTAAATCCATCTAAAGTACTTGTTGCTAATCTCAGCTCATCTCAGCTCAGCAGACAAGTGTTTTCTGAGAACTGACTTTGTGCCAGCACTGTGCTGGGCCCTTTTGGAAAATTTTTAAACGGGCCAGTTATAATCCCTGTAACTAAAGGAATTTATAATCAAACAGGGGAAGAGAAAAATACTATGTTCACAATATTACGGAAGAATATAATATATCTCTTTTTTAAAAAAGCCTTCAAAGAGCTATGAATTTGGAGAAAGAATGAGCCGCTGGGACAGTGAGACAGGTACACTGAACACCCAGGTGCACCAAGGGTATGATGGAGGGAGAGAAGTGAAAGCAATAATAAAGCTGACAAAGATTCACTCTGCTTCTTATTATCATCATACACAGGAGAGTCTAAACAATGTTAGTGATAAAATACTCCTTGCGGGAAAGAATACTTTGTGTGTCTAAGATCTAGACAATTCTGTGGTTGCTGTTGGGTTTTAAAAATATATATGTATGCTTTAAATTTGTATATCTTTATTACTTATACTTTAATAATTATGCAAATGTGGCTACATGCATTTATTTCAAGAGGCAGTTTGTAATGACTCAGAATCATTTGATGCTTTGAGATAGTTCCCCTTCAATTACCCAAGTTAGAAAATTTCCATGTGAGGTTGACATTATTATCCACATTTCACAGATGAGAAAACAAAGACCTAGGGGAGTAGACATGGGTAGTTAAATTAGAAACCGAATTCACCAGTTTTGGAAACAACAATATGTTTCTCCCACCATATTGTTCTGTTTCTTTCTTTAACATCTGTGATTTCTCCAAAATGTATGTGAAGTAAAGTACGGGTGTGCAAAAACAGATGTATAATCTATTGGCGCCTCTTCAGAGCTCTGGTACTAGAAAGATTAACATCTCAGAGGAGTACAAAGTGTATTTGTCTCTTGTTATCATAGTTATCCCTTAAAAAAATCATTAACCAATGGTAGATCAGTGTCTTCTGATAGAACTTTAATGATGGAAACGTTCTGTATCTGTCTAATAGGGTAGTCTCTAGCCACAGATGGCTCTTGAACACTTGACATGTATCTAGTGTGAATTTAAAATTTTACTTGATTCTAATTAATTTACATTTACATTTAAATTAAACATATTGAACATATAGAGGAGTACATAATTTTTCATTAATCTTTTTAAAAGTCCTATAATGGAACAGTATCATATGTCCATTAGACTCAACTAAAATCATATGGAGCCAGCAAAATCAACACAATGATGATAAAACAAGAACAACAGAAACAAAAATAGATGTGTAGTTTTTAAATATAAAATGACTCCAATACTTAAACCAAAGGCTTGATCTAGCACTTAACTGGAGAAAGCATCCCTTTATCTGATTTTCAAAAATAATTCACTTTATTTAATTTTTGTTTTTCCTGCTGATTTTCAGACATAGGCTTTAAGTAAGATGCAAATTCTACATGTTCTGTTTGATATAGTAGATAATAATTGAAATATATTGAATATTTGGAAAATTTTGCCTTATTCTTCAATTTCTTATGTCCTTTTTTCCTAATGTCTCTAAAACCTATGTATTCTCCAATATTTTATGAATCAATATAATTTCCAATATGAAGTGATCACTTTATTTCCACAGCAATTATGTTCAAAAGAGTCATTCTGGTATTTTTAAAACTTGAAGATCAGAGAAAATTATATGTGATATAATAACTGCTGCTAATAAATCAGAATATTAACATGTATATGGTCATATTTACATTAAAAGATACACACATTAGTTATTGTGTCATTCTGAGAATACAGTGATATATATATATATATGATATTGCTAATCTAGTACCTACCAATTATAACTTTCCATTAAGTAGTACTTCTACACAAAAAAAAACCAAAAGTTAGTTATCTGTTGGATCCTGAAACATCTTTGATGTTTTAAAAAATTTTAATACTTTATTAAAATATTCATAAACTAAAAATTATATGAAAATTTCATTTTACAGATAATTAATGAACCGTGCATGTTATGTAAATAATTTTTAAAAATTCCAACTACAGTGCAGAACAGTAGTTCTCAAATGCCAGACCTGGGATTAGTGTGCTTCGTGAAAATGTATTATCATTCCATGAAGAAAAATAAGGAAATAAAAGGTCATCTTTTATTCTGTAATTTTTTTTTTTTTTTGGTGTGGAAATATCTGCTTTTAAAGTACGCAAACTTATGTTAGCCACTGAGATTCTTTGGAATCTCTGGGAAACACTGCTACTGAATAAGATTTCTTAAATGGAGATTCCCAGGTCACAACTTACTGAATCAGAATGTTTTGGAGGAGATCCTAGAAATTTTTTTTTTTTTTTTGAGTTGGCGTCTCACTCCATCACCCAGACTGGAGTGCAGTGGCCACTTCCGGCCACCGCAGCCTCGACTTGCTGGGCTCCAGCGATCCTTCCGCCTCAGCCTTCCAAGTAGCTGGAACTACAGGCGCGCGCTACCACGCCCGGCTAATTTTTTGATTTATTGTGGAGATGAGGTTTTGCCTGCCCAGGCGGGTCTCGAACCCGCGGGCTCAGGCAATCCACTCACCTCAGCCTCCCAAGGCGCGGGATTACAGGCTGAGCCACCGAGCCTGGCAGCACTTGCTCTTTATCCTCATCCTTGTCTCTCTCCTGGTTGGGGGTCTCATCTTCAAACCAAAAAATTAGCTGGGTGTGGTGGCACACGCCTGTAGTTCCAGCTTCTTGGAAGGCTGAAGCAGAAGGATCGCTTGAGCACAGCAGGTCGAGCCTGCAGTGGCCTTGAGTGTGACACTGCACTATAGTATGGGCGACAGAGTGAGACTTAGACTCAAAAAAAAAAAAAAAAAAGGCAGGGTTAAGGGGAATGAAGGCAAGTAAGAGCAAGGCAGACAAAGACAATAGGTAAGGGCTAAAAATGGGCAAGTAGAATCCAGTACCAGACTGCAGTCATGGCACTCTTAATCCCTTGTTTTCTTTTTTGAGTTGGAGTCTCACTCCCTTGCCTAGGCTGGAATGCGGTGGCACGCTCCCAGCCACCGCAGCCTCGACCTGCTGGGCTCCGGCGATCCTTCTGCCTCAGCCTTCCAAGTAGCCATAACGACAGGCGTGCGCTACCACATCTGGCTAATTTTTGATGTATTGTAGAGATGAGGTCTCGCCAAGTTGCCCGGGCGGGTCTCGATCCTGTAGGCTCAGGCAATCCACTCTCCTTGTCCTCCCAAAGTGCTGGGATTACAGGCTGAACCACCGAGCCCAGCTATCCCTTGTTTGCAAAATGATTTCATTGACTCATCTCACTGGTTTTTCCTGACAACCCCATGGGTATGTAAGTGGATTCTGAAAAGCAGAGCTGATTCCATTAATGCTGGTAGGAGTGCTTATGTGAGGGTTGAAGGAGCTGAGCCTTTCTCAGGACATGGGGCCCCCCACAGTGCTTGCTGATCTTTGGGAGGCACACTGTCCCTGCATTCTTTCTTGACTCTGGGTAAGTGAGGTCCTCACTGGATGGCTGTGGAGTGCTGCGGCTCCCACCAGGTCTGTCTCTGTTGCAGGTGCATCAGCGGGTGAGTGAGTGTTTGCGGGTATTGACGATTCTTCAAGAGGTTACTTCTGGGAAGACTGTCTTTAACATCTTGCCTGGTGGGTTGGACCTGATGACCTTGAAGGTATGACAGCAATTGGTATGACCCAGAGCCCACGTATTCATCAGGACTTTCTCTTTTTTTTGAGTCAGAGTCTCACTCTGTCGCCCAGGCTGGAGTGCGATCAACCTGCTGGGCTCAGGCGATCCTTCTGCTTCAGCCTTCCAAGTAGTTGGAACTACAGGCGCACACCACCGTGCCCAGCTAATTTTTTTGATTTGTTGTAGAGACGAGGTCTCGCCAAGTTGCCCAGGCTGGTCTCAAACCCCTGGGCTCAGGCAGTCCTCTTGCTTGGGCCTCCCAAAGTGTTGGGATTACAGGCATGAGCCACCATACCCAGCTAGGACTTTCTTGATTACAAGTAACAGAAACCTAACTCACTAGCTTAAACCAGAAGAGAATTATTAGCTCACATAACTAAGAAGACCAAAGGCCAACTTTAAGCCAGTGTAGTTAGATCAAGGATCTCAGACATTATCATCAAAGCTCTGGCACTCTTTTTTCCCCTCTCCTGGCTCAGTTTCTCCATGTGTATGTGGATTTCTGACCAGACTCCTTTAGACAAAAAAGATGGTTGCAGGCAGCTCAAGCCTGCATGTCCATTTATAGTTCTAGATTTAAAAAGAAAAGAGAGTGTCTCAGCTTCCACTAATCTGGGAAGGCTGTGGTCCTCCTTGGGTCACCTGCCCCTACTGAGCCAACCACTGTATCATTGCTGTCAAGGTATTTTGATTGACCTGCCTAGGTTATATACTCACTTCTGGGTCAAGGGATTGGTGGCCCACAGGGCCAGATGGATGTGGTGGGGGGAACTTCATTCCCCAAAGGAAGGGCTACTAAGCAGCAAACAACCTGTGTTTACTGCAGGCTAATTCCTTCCTTTGAGGAAAACCCAAGAACCTTCCCAGGAGGATATGAAATCATCCTGGCTATGGAATTTGGTATCTATGAAGGTATATTCTCCAATCCTACCCCACCCCAATTTCAAAAGTAGCTCAAGCTCTAGTCAGAGAACCAGGAAATCACACAAAAGCACAAAGAAAAATAAAACCTTTTTTTGTTGTTGTTGATATTTTGATGTTTATCCTTCCATTTCTTTTAAAATACTTTAACAAGCTGGGCAGGTGGTACACACCTGTAGTCCCAGCTACTCAGGAGGCTGAGGCAGGAGGATCACTTGAGTTCAGGAGATCAAGGCCAGCCTGGGCAACATAACAAGACTTCATCTCTGAAAAACATTTAAAAATAATAATAATAAATGAAATGCATTAACATATATGTGTATTTTTTAAACAATAATGTGATTTAATTCAAGCTATTTTCACTTAAAAACACAGTACAAGACCAGCCTGGGCAACTTGACGAGACTTCATCTCTACAACAAATCAAAAAATTATCTGGGTGTGGTGGTGCATGCCTGTAGTTCTAGCTACTTGGAAGGCTGAGGCAGAAGGACTGCCTGAGGCCAGCAGGTCAAGGCTGTGGTGGCCGGACGTTCACTGCCCTCCAGCCTGGGTGACAGAGTGAGATTCCAACTCAAAAAAAAAAAATAGTATGAATATCTTTTTTTTTTCTGAGTTGGACTTTTACTCTGTCGCCCAGGCTGGAATGCTGTGGCATGCTCATGGCCACCGCAGCCTTGGCCTGCTGGACTTAGGCGATCCTTCTGCTTCAGCATTCCAAGTAGCTGGAACTGTAGGACTATGCCACCCTGCCCGGCTAATTTTTTGATTTATTATATAGACGAGGTCTCGCCACGTTGTCCAGGCTGGTTTTAAATTTGTCGGCTCTAGCCGGGCTTGGTGGCTCAGCCTGTAATCCCGCGCCTTGGGAGGCTGAGGTGAGTGGATTGCCTGAGCCCGCGGGTTCGAGACCCGCCTGGGCAAGCGAGACCTCATCTCTACAATAAATCAAAAAATTAGCTGGGCGTGGTCGTGCGCACCTGTAATTCCGGCTACTCGGAAGGCTGAGGCGGAAGGATCGCCGAAGCCCAGCAGGTCGAGGCTGCGGTGGCCGGGAGCAGCCACTGCACTCCAGTCTGGGCAACGGAGTGAGACGCCAACTCAAAAAAAAATAAAAAATAAATAAATAAATAAATTTGTCGGCTCAGCCGGGCTCGGTGGCTCAACCTGTAATCCCGCGCTTTGGGAGGCTGAGGTGAGTGGATTGCCTGAGCCCACGGGTTCGAG
>CAUYQG010132998.1:0-18442 GCA_963574415.1 Tarsius wallacei
GCCTGTAATTCCGGCTACTTGGAAGCTGAGGCGGAAGGATCGCCGGAGCCCAACAGGTCGAGGCTGGGGTGGCTGTGAGTATGCCACTGCACTCCAGACTGGGTGATGGAGTGAGACTCCAACTCAAGATAAAAAATAAAATAAAAATAAATAAATAAATAAAAATAAGCTTTTAATCCCCAAAATAAACATGCACTAAATTTGATAGTTTTTAATATAAAAGTCAGAAAACACAGTTTTAGGCCTAAAAGAACAATTCTTAGAGTCAAAAAACCAGGAATTTTTAAAATTAGTAGTTAATATGACAGTTTTATTATTATATGGGTGGTATTACTGTGTGATGAAAAATACTCAGGTTTCCATATAGAATACTATCTCATTAAACATAGGTATATAAGAAATTATAATCTGAGAATTGTTAAAAGCATTTCCTCTTACTCTATATAGGTAATCAATATTATGAATTAGGAGTTTTTACATGTTTATAACAAAAATATTTTTCAATAAGCATATATTATTATTTATATTCTTGCTATATAAGAGACATCATGATGTCCATATCATTCTGAACTTGGCTTTTCTTTTCTTTCTTCTTATTTTTTTGCTTTTATTTTTTAATTTAAAATTTTTTTTTTTTTTGAGTTGGAGTTTCACTCTGTTGCCCAGGCTGAAGTGCAGTGGCACGTTCACAGCCCCCACAGCCTCAACCTGCTGGGCTCAGGCGATCCTTCTGCCTCAGCCTTCCAAGTAGCTGGAACTATAGGCGTGGGCTACCACGCCCAGCTTATTTTTTGATTTATTGTAGTCGAGGTCTCACCAAGTTGCCCAGGCTGGTCTCGAACCCCTGGGCTCAGGCAATCCTCTTGCCTCAGCCTCCCAAAGTACTGGAATTATAGGCTGAGCCACTGTGCTCGGCCCATTTGTTTGTTTTAATTAAACTATCATGAGACCTGCTTTAAGGACAATGTGTTGATGCTGGTGTCTTTTTTATCTAAAGGAAGGTAGCAAGTCAAACTTTCAAATTTCCTGGATCATACACTAAATTCTTCCATACTCTTCTAAATTCCTAGAAGATAGGCAATTAAAATTATTATAATTAGATTATATATACTAGTTACTATACTTAGGTTTTGGGTTTTTTTTGGTCAAAGTCTTACTTTGTTACCCAGCCAGACTGGAGCACAGCAGCACAATCATGGCCACTGCAGCCTCGACCAGCTAGGTTTAGGTGATCCTTCCACCTCAGCCTTCCAAGTAGCTGGAACCACAGGCATGCGCCACCACAACCAGTTAATTTTTTTATTTATTGTAGAGACGAGGTCTTGCCAAGTTGCTCAGGCTGATCTTGAACCCCTAGGCTCAGGCAATCATCTCACCTCTGCCTCCCAAAATGCTAGGATTACAGGCATGAGCCACCACGCCCAGCCTATAATTAATATTTTTAAACTAGCATATTATTTTAGGATTTATATGGATATACATAAATTTGTAATACAGTAAGTAAAGTAGTATTTTTACCCTTTGTGGATCATAAAAAATGTTCCTCATTTAACTATCATGACAGACAGTTCTCACTTGGCAAGTTCTAATATGCTACACATTTCCGTTTCCATGCTTTAGTTAAAACACCAGTCCTCTCCCCAAAACATAGTTCAAATTTCAACTACCAGATATATTCATAGTGAGCAAGGCATAAAATACAATCTTTGCTGCTAGTTATTCAGTCTATAAAAGCATTACATAACATCATGACCAGTGGCCAACCACTTCATTTGAAGTCTATCCAGTAATTGGTCCCTATGTATATTTGGGTTTTGTTTGTTTGTTTTGAGTTGGAGTCTCACTATGTCACCCATGCTGGAGGGCAGTGGCACGCTCCTGGCCACCCCTGCATTGACCTGCTGGGCTCCAGCAATCCTTCTGCTTCAGCCTTCCAAGTAGCCGGAACTACAGGTGTGCGCTACCACACCCGGCTAATTTTTGATTTATTGTAGAGATGATGTCTCATCATGTTACCCAGGCTGGTCTCAAACCCGTGGGCTCAGGTAATCCACTCATCTTGGCCTCTCAAAGTGCTGGGATTACAAGCTTGAGTCGCCGTGCCAGTGACCCCTATGTATCTGTTATACAGCTCACTCACAGACAGCAGAGTAAGTAGTTGTGCTGTCTTCTTGTCTCCCAGTGATAAACCCATGAGATGTTTTACAGAAGTGGATTAAAACAAGAAAGTACAGCAAAGAAACAAAGAGTAACAATGTTGCAAGTGAAACTTAAATCAATCATACATAGAGCTATAGAGGGAACAGCTGAAAGTGAGAAGGTTGACATTGATGCTGTTTGAAGGTCTGCAGATATGCAGCTAAAAGAACTTAGTGGAGGCAAAGTTATCAATTTATTAAATGAAAAAAGTACAGTAGTTACTGCAAAAAGGATAACAATGTGCCAGAGGATGTGATGCCACCACATTAATGGTATTCTCAGAAATACTTTCCAGACATTGAAAAGGCAAAGGATAAAACGTCGGAAGTGGATCCAAACTTAGAAATGAGTACGACAATTTGCCAAGGTATAGAGAAGACTTGTTCAGTGTCATAAGTTATATGACGATAAGGTAAGCTCAAACTACTCTTGATGGCGGGGTGTTATGCCTAATGCCTGTAATCCCAGTACTTTGGGAGGCTGAGGTAAGAGGATTGCCTGAGGCCACGGGTTCGAGACCAGCCTGGGCAATTTGGTGAGACCTCATCTCTACAATAAATCAAGAAAAATCAGCCGGGAGTGATGGCGCATGCCTGTAGTTCCAGCTACCTGGAAGGCTGAGGCAGAAGGACTGCCTGAGCCCAGCAGGTAGAGGCTGCAGTGCTTGTGAGCGTGCCGCTGCACTTCAGCCTGGGTGACAGAATGGCACTCTGACTCAAGACAACAACAGCAACAACAACAAACAACAACAACAAAAACTACTCTTGATAAGTTTTTTACAAATAAATAAAATTTTAGCCCTCAATGTTCCTAATGTTTTAAATTATAATGTACTAAGTATTAGTACATTGATGTACAATGTGGTGTTTTTGCATTTCTCTATACATTTATATCTAACAGTAAGAAAATTTTTAATGTTTGACATAAAATTTTAAAATCACAAAACAACTGTAATTTTCCCTATTAGTTATTAAGTTTGTTTCACATGATTTCAGCTTGCACTACAGTTTTACTGTCCCACACTACCATGTAAACCAAGAACTGCCAGTATAGTACGACCACATACAATAGAGCTTAAAAATATAGTATTATTATTTCAAACTATTTTTTTAGATGCTTTTAAGTTGTAGCTTTGATTTTATAACATAGTGCTTGCCTGTATCTCTGACAGGAACACAATCCACAGGTTACATGTCATGGCCACAGAAAACAAAATATTCCCAGAGAATAGGATTGCAGGTAAAAAAAAGAAAAAAAAAAAAACTGGACTGTGGCATCAGGGAATGCTGGCATTAAATCGTGGAACTAACATTTTTAGCTACGTGACTCCATGCAAGTTTCAGTCTAGGAATCTATAAAGGGACCATAACAATTCTGCCTCATAGGGACATTTCTGGTGATTAAGTGAGATAGCAAACTTAATGTTGAAGGTATATTATTGGCTATTATTAACAATTGATTAACTGTGGTCCAAATCCCATGACCAAAATGCTTTTACATGGCAAACATATGTTTTCACAAATTTGTATTGTATGTGTAAAAGCAATTGTTTCATTTTAGAGTCAAGGTATATTTGAATGAAAATCCTCTTAGCTGGTTTTCATTAGCTATACAGATTGTTATCTCCATAGCTGAAGATGCATTTACTTACCTAGACTACTGGGAAGTGATTTTCAGTGAAAACCCCAGGTAATTATGTAATGTGGTATCTGAGGAGTAGCTAAATCATTTGAATTTGTCATAAAGGAGATGGAAAATCTCCTAAATATTCCATTATTGGCATCATATACAATCTCAATTAAAACAGATTATTTCAGAAGTCTTTTTGTTTTTCTTGTTCCCTTGAAAATTAAGTAAATTTGCTCTGAAATGTGTGAACATTATTCGATTAGTGTATATGATTATAGATAAAGCTGTTTTCAAAAAGCCCTCCAATAGGAAAAGGCTGTGGATAAACCAAAAATTGGATTCAAATAAAAGGGCTGAATGAGCCGGGCTTGGTGGCTCAGCCTGTAATCCCACGACTTGGGAGGCTGAGGTGAGTGGATTGCCTGAGCCCGCGGGTTCGAGACCCACCTGGGCAACTTGGTGAGACCTCATCTCTATGATAAATCAAAAAATCAGCCAGGCGTGGTAACGCGCGCCTGTAGTTCCAGCTACTTGGAAGACTGAGGCGGAAGGATCGCCGGAGCCCAGCAGGTCGAGGCTGCGGTGGCCGGGAGCGGCCACTGCACTCCAGTCTGGGCGAAGGAGTGAGACTCCAACTCAAAAGAAAAAAAAAAAAAAGTAGGTGAACAAGAAACTCTTTTCCTTTACATTGTCAACTAAAGAAAGATGAGGTTCACACATTTGGAAAAGAGAGTTTTATTTTTCAGAAAGGGTTGCACCCTGCTGGGTGTCCATTCTGATAGGCTGAGAAGCACAGCCTCCAGCCAGAAGCTGGAGTAGATATGCTTCGAGAGTGGGAAGAATAAGACAGGGATTTATGCTGAATGAGGTGGCCAAATATACTTATTTAATAAACTATAGGAGTCATTAATAGTTATGAAAGGAGAAACATGCACATGTGCAATTGAGCTTCATGCCTCTTAATGGAATCCATTTCAAAAACTGGTCGTGTTAGCATGATCTGAGGATGAAATTTTCAGTCCTCTGCTGTCAAATGGTGAAGCAGAGGACACGAAAATCCACACTCTTTGCAGACTGACCAGAACTACTCTGTGAGTCTGTGATCTCTCATCAGGAAGTAAAGCTGGTTAGTTTTGTTTTTTGTTTGTTTTAGTTGGAGTCTCACTCTGTCGTCCAGACTGGAGTGCAGTGGCATGATCATAGCTTACCGCGGCCTCGACCTCCTGGACTCAGGTGAGCCTTCTGCCTCAGTCTCCCGAGTAGTTGAGAATACAGATGCGTCCCACCATGCCCATGTACTTTTTTGATTTTTTTTGTAGAAATGAGCTCTCATTATGTTGCCTAGGCTGGTCTCAAACTCTTGGGCTCCAGTAATCCTCCCACCTCAACCTCCCAAAGTGCTGGGATTACAGGTGTAGGCCACTGTGCCTGGCCAGTTGTTTTGCTGAAACTGCAAAAGGGTGGGGCAGCAGTCAGGTGCTGGTTGATATCAGCCTGGAGTCTCTGATCTCCTGTCCTGCATTGCATGGCAGATAACTAAGTTTTCGACTTTTTCTGGGGTCCACTTGGCTAAGACGGGAGATGTTCAGTTGGTTAGGGACTAAGAATTTTATTTTTATTTCACAATATTTACAAATCTCCCTAAGTCTATATCCATCTTTTTCTTCCCTTTTTTCTCTTCTCCAAAAAGGCCAACCTCACCTAGGCTTTATTCCCTCCTGCTACATATGCTTTGAATTACTCAATGCTCAACTCTGGGGCTGGCACCTCCTAAAGCAAGACTTCAGAACACAATGTGAGTAATGTCCCCTAGAGTTGTGTGACAACCAGTTCTGTGGATTTCTTTGCCTCTCCCCTTTGAAGCCTCCTCTATCTTGCCTTCACTAACAATCTCTCTTTCTCTGCTAGAGTATTTCTATCAGTATACCAACATGTCTGCCCTAAAGTCAAAAAAACATTAAAAATCTAAGAAACAACAACTAATCACCCTTGACTTTGTATTCTTCTCTCACTTGCTTTTTCAGCAGCAGTCATATTTATCTTTTTGAAATAGTCTCCGCCCTTGGATTCTGTGCCATTGCTCTTTCTTGTTTTCCTCCTATTTCTCTAGCCACTTCTTTCCTTTCTCTTTTGCTGGATACTTTTCCTTTATTCAGTCTCTAAATAGAAAAAACCATTTTGCCATTTTAGCCCTGTGTAGTAGCTCATGCCTGTAATCTCAGCACTTTGGGAGGTTGAGGCGAGAGGTTAACCTGAGTCCAGGAATTTGAGACCAGCCTGGGCAATGTGGTGAGACCTCAACTTTACAATTAAAAAAAAAAATTAGCAGGGAGTTGTGGCGTGTGCCTGTAGTCCTAGCTATTTAGAAGGCTGAGATGGAAGGATCATATGAGCCTAGCAGATCAAGGCTGCAGTACCCATGATTGTGCCACTGCACTCTTGCTTGGGCAACAGAGTGAGACTCTGACTCAAAAAAAAAAAAAGAAAAAAAAGAAACTCATTTTAACTTTCTTTTTTTTTTTTTTTTTTTCAGTTGGAGTCTCACTCTTGTCGCCCAGGCTGGAGTACAGTGGCACGCTCACGGCCACTGCAGCCTCAACCTGCTGGACTTAGGCGATCCTTCCACCTCAGCCTTCCAGGTAGCTGGAATTACAGACGCATGCCACCATGTCCAGCTACTTTTTGTGATTTATTGTAGAGACGAGGTCTCACCATGTTGCCCAGGTTGGTCTCGAATCTCTGGGCTCAGGCAATCCTCTCAGCCTCAGCCTCCCAAAGTACTGGGATTATGGGCTGAGTCACCGCACCCGGCCTAACTCTCAAATTCTTATCATCACTCTAGGTCTGGCCTCTAAGTCATGTTCCTATACCCAATTTTCTCCTTGACAATTATCCTCGGATGTCTTACAGGCCTGTCAAACTTAACACCTGCCAAACTGAACTCTTGTTTTCTTGCTCTTCCTTTCCCTTATCCCTGAGTTCAATCCTTTCCTGTCTATCTATATCTGTAAAGTACATTTCAAATCAATTTACTTTGTCTGTTGACCACTCTAGTCAAAGCCTCTACATCCTCTCTCACTGGATGCTTTGATAGTCTCCAGCTATTCCTCCTACTTCTTTCTTTTGCCCTGCCCCATAAATTCTTCATACAGCACCCAGATATCACAAAATTGTTAGTTGGATCACACTGCTGTTTTGCTTAAGACATTTTAGTGATTTACATTGTATGTCAAATAAAGTCCAACCCTAGTCTAGAGGGCCTATAGGCCATATATGGTCTGGCCCATGCCTTCCTCTTCAACTCCATCACAAACATCCTGTTCTAGGTGCAAGACCTTTGTTTAGTTCATTAGATCAGACTTCCCTCCCTTTGAGCCTCTGGGTATGTTATCGCCTCTGCTTAGAAGCCTTCCTTTTCCTCAACCTGGTTGCCTCCATCTTATCCTATAGCTCTCCTCCAGTATTATTCTTGTCAAGGTTACTACTAGCATCCACAATACTAATAGTGATACTGACATATGTAGCATCTCTTCTTTCTGTCCATGCAGTCAATTTCTAGTTTCTCTTCGAGACTTTGAGTTCCTTGAAGTCAGAGTCTGTATTTACAATACATTTTCATATCCCCCGAGCTTAGCATAGTGATTAACTTCTAGTAGGTGTTTAATAAGTGCTTGTAAGTGAATGAAGGTACAAGCTTAGACCCCTTGGGAAAGATTGCTGCAGTAGTAACCCACGGTAACCCTCACTATGTTGTGGACTAAAAGGAACATCAAGAGAGACGGTTCAAGGCTTGGCATTGGCCATAACAACCTGCTGTCAAAATTTGACCTTCAGTTTCCCCTTCTGGCCTATCGAATTCACCAAATTTTTTATCTCTAATACTTTTTTTTTTGGAGACAGGAACCTGCTTTGTTGTCCATGCTGGGGTGCAATAGCGCAATCAGCTCACTGCAGCCTCAAACTCCTGAGCTCAAGTGATCCTCCTGCCTCAGCCTCTCAAGTAGCTAGGACTACAGACGAGTGCCACCATGCCTGGCTAATTACGAAAAAAATTTTTGTGTGTTTGTGTGTGTTGTAGTCTCACTCTTGTCGCCAAGGCTGGAGTGCTGTGGCATGCTCATGGCCACCACAACCTTGACCTGCTGGGTCAGGCAATCCTTCCACCTTAGCCTTTCAAGTAGCTGGAACTACAGACACATGCCACCACGCCCGGCTAATATTTGTGATTTATTGTAGAGATGAGGTCTCACCAAGTTGCCCAGGTTGGTCTTGAACCCCCGGGCTCAGGCAATCCTCTCACCTCCCAAAGTGCTGGGATTACAGGATGAGCCACCACGCCTGGTCAAAAAAAAATTTTTTTTAGAGATGGACCTTTGCTATGTTGCCCAGGCCTTATTCTAAGATAAAGAATTTTTATTACTAAAGCTGCATTTCTTAGTTTCCAAATTTTCCTCTGTGGGTTGCAAAACTCATTAAATAAGATTTAATTTTTTAAACTTTAATTATGAAAAATTTCAAACCTAAACAAAAGAAGAAATGGAATAATAAACACAATGTACCTATCACCAGCTTAAACAATTGCCACTTATATAGTTTTTATTTCATTCCTAGTCCCACCAACTTTCCCTTCCTATTACTTTAAAGACAGTCCCAGGTATCATTTTATTTGTAAATATTCAGTATGTATGAGATATAATTCTTTTTTTTTAAGCAGAATTTATTGAGAAGACAGAAAAGCTACCACAGCAGGGGGGGACCCGAAGGGGATGCCCGAGATAGAATTCTTAATTGCTAGCTGACAGCCCTTCTGTTCTTCAATAGATTAAAAAGTGAAGTGTTCCTTGAACAACATGCTGCTTTTTCCAGACACCAGATAACTAGTATGATGATTTTATTTCATGACTTAAAATAAAAAAGGGGGGAGACAGAGCAGGAATAGGGGTGGGGAGATAGGAAGGGTGGATATTACAGCACCGAGCCCAGTGTCTTGCGGTCAATGAATAGAGGTTGAATGAAAACGAACCCAATGTGCTTTAGGTTTTAAAATATAATCTTAGATCCACACGAGTCTAGGACCTTGTTCTACCTCCTGGCTTCTGTTCCCTTTCTGTAGGAAATGAAACTTGATCCAAAGCGTGCCAAAGCCATACGCAGACTTTTCAAAAAGGTTATTTTAAAAGACAGAATGGAGATGGTGGGAGTGTGGCAGACGGACAACCACCAATACTCTGAAGAAAGGCCTCCTCCTGAAAAGGATACACCAGCGGGCACGGAAAGAAAATAAGCACCTGCGAAGTTTACTGCTTACGATAACAAAATGAGTTACACGTAAATGAAAACAGGAACCGCAGTGGTACTCTACGGGACATTTTCAAATTTTATTAAACCAGTTGAGGGTTCCCGACGGGGGTGGGGGGCGGGGGGGTGGAGCATTCTCCTCGTCCAGGGCAGGACTCAGGAACCGAGGGCGGAGCCTCCGTGGGACGTGGGCGGGGCTTCGTGGAGGCCCCCGCCCAGTCCCCGCCCACAACAGCTCACCGCCCTCCTTCCCCCGCTCTTCCGCTCTTCTTCCCGGCAGCCCTAGCGCCTGACACGGCGCTCCTCAAGATGGCTGCCGACAGTGAGGTGAGGTGTTTGCTTCCTACTTATCCCTGTCACCGTCTCAGTTCGCTCCTCCGCGTTGTCGCCTAGGGGCTCAATCTCTTTGTTTTCTTCCCCTTCCCGCAGCCCGAGTCCGAGGTATTTGAGATCACGGACTTTACCACTGCCTCGGAATGGGAAAGGTGAGTGAGTCGCATCTTTGGTTTCCAGCACCTTGGGCCCCGGCGTCTTCCAGCCGCGTCCCTGACCCAGACACACCGCATGTGACGCCACTTCTGCGGGAAAAGTAGTGCCAGGGCCCGCGGGTCTCCGCCTCTTATCATCCGTAGCCTCTTCCGGGTCTCGCGTCTGACAAGTCCCGGCCCGCCTCCGTCAGCCAAGCACTTGAGACTCAGGCTCTCAAAAAGTTTTGTTTTTCCTACTCTCAGACTACTTTTCCTAGACCTTTGACTTCGTGGTGATTGCCCACAAGAACAGTTTCCAAAGCTGTCACCGCCGTTCCTGTTTTCATTTGCGTTTAACTCATTTTGTTTTCTTAGGCAGTAAACTTCGCAGGTGCTTTTTTTCTTTCCGTGCCCGCTGATGTATCCTTTTCAGGAGGAGGCCTTTCTTCAGAGTATTGGTGGTTGTCCATCTGCTACACTGCCACCATCTCCACCCTGTCTTTTAGAATAACCTTACTGAAAAGTCTGCGTATGGCTTTGGCACGCTTTGATTCAAGTTTCATTTCAGTGGGTAATGTGCTCAGGCTTCCTGTGACTTTCCAAGTCAGATGAACAGCTGTGTGGATGAAACTGTGGTTTCCCCGAAATTAGTTGAAAGCCAAGTTTGTGCAGAAGTGATAGCCTAGATAGAGAAGTTTTCTGTTCGATTTCACTGCAACTCTTCAGATTTCTGGGTGCTGAGATCAGTTATTTAGATTGTTACAGCATATTATGATCTTTCCAGTTGGGAGAGGAAATCTGTGGAGATCGTGTCATTAGATGGCATAGGAAAACATAAAAGATCCCTTTTGGAGTAATAGTGTGGTCTGTGGTACTCCCCTCCCCACCCCCAAAAGAACCCCACCCCCAAAAGAAGAGTCAGTAAGACATAACCACACTGGCAAGACTATTGAACAGGTAGTCTGCATTCAGAGCTGTATACCAAGGGAAAAACAGAAACTTGATCCACATGTTAAAAAAAACCTAAACAGCAGACAGTTAAAATGTAAGCTAGTTGGTACTAACTATAAAAATAGTAATTTGAGTAGGGGTGGTATTGTGGTGGACTACAACAGTTGGAGGTATTTTCTTAGAAAAGATAAAAAATGAACTTGGACTTAAAAGTGGGAAGTGGTTGGCTAGACATTAGAATGAACTGACATGACATAGGAGAGAACGAACTTTTGGGTCTTCCTGAAGAAATATGGCTTAACTAGGATGAAAAGTATGAAGGGAATAAGATTAAGGAAGATGGGAGCAGGTTATGGACAGTCTCCAAAGCTAAGTAAAGGAATTTGGTGTTTTTGATTAGTGAGTCTTTGAAGTATAGTCAGATTGCTGGGTCCCACCCTTAGATCTAGTTTCTAATTCTGTAGGTCTGAGGTGGGACCCAAAATTTACATTTCTAACTTGGTCCTAGGTGGTACAGATGTTGCTGGTCTGGAGACCACAGTTAGAAAAGAATCACTGCTTAAAACAATAGTGAAAGACCCTTGATTTTAGAGTGGCCAGATGATATGAGAGAGGTTTCAAGTCATGAGGTAAAATAAAGGTGAGAGACATACCTTGCTTCATAGTAGGATGGTGATTTGGGGACTGGAGAGAAATGGAGGCTGGGAGGGCATATTATAAGGTATTTCAAAGATTTAGGTAGATACGCTTGATTAAATGGAGTGGGAAGAAGAATCGGACATGGAACTTCAGTTTTTTGCCTAAAAGAATGAAAATATGGAAGTGTCAAGGGTGAAAAGAGTACAGTTTTGAACCTGTTGAGTTGAAATAATTTGATGTCTTGAAGGTAGTTAGAAAAATAATTCAGATCTTGGAGGTTCGGGGTAAGGAAACGTCAGAGTTTTGAATGGGAACATTATCACTCTTAATGTTTGAATGAAAGTTCTTGTCAATGCAGTTTGTTATGAACTATACAAATTTATTGAGAGGACTATGTAGATGCCCATAAATCTTTTTAACATTTGTCCACTGAAGAAGTATTTGTTGAATGCCCATGTGTCAAGCATAACGCAGTGTCAGGGATTTATGGATGTGGTGTTTAGTAAAAACAAGTATGGTTTCTTCTCTTGTTGAATGTACAGTCTAGTGGAAGACAGACATGAATCAAATAATACAAATTAGTCTGTAATTACAAATTTACAAAAGCACTAGGTAGAGAAAGAAACCTGGTCTTGTAAGAGCATATAACAAAGGAACCTAATATAGAATAGAGTCAGGAAATGATCCTTCAGCTAAGATCTGGAGAGCTTTTAAGGAAAAAGTTACTTAAATTTTCTAGTCAAATTTCAATACATGTAGTATAGAGTCCAAATTTTCTCTTTTAGCTAATATTGATAGAATTCATGAGTATTTTAAGATGTCCCTTTTACTGTGAAAAATATTATAAATTATTTTTACTGTAACAATAATACTTTATAGTAGAATAAAAAAAATCACTTGTAAACTTGCCTCTGGAAAATGCTGTTACTTTTTTTTAGAAAATAATTTTTTGACATATTTTCTTCTAATTTGTGCATTATAAACTCTTCTGGATTAAATCATATTTAACATTTATATTTAACTTATTTCTGTAGCTTTCATTTTTTCATTTAACTTAAAAACGTTTTCTTATTTCCTCAAATGTTCTTCAAAGCATATTTTTTAATGAGTGGGTGTGTATTAGTCCATCAGGTGTATGTACCATTAATTTACAACTGTTTGCTGCAGTTGGATGTTAAGGTAGCTTCCGATTTTTTTCTGAGTCGGAATTTCTTGCTCAGGCTGGAGTGCAGTGGCACACTCACAGCTACCACAGCCTTAACCTGCGGGGCTCAGGTGATCCTTCTGCCTCAGCCTTCTGAGTAGCTGGAACTACAGGCATGTGCCACCATGCCTGGCTAATTTTTTTTTATTTATTGTAGAGATGAGGTCTTACCAAGTTGCCCAGGCTGGTTTCGAATCCTTGGGCTCAGCCAATCCTCTCACCTAGGCCTCTCAATGTGCTGAGATTATAGGCAAGAACCACTGTGCCCAGCCAGTTTTTTGCCTTTATAAATGCAGTTTATATTTCATGCAGATTTTTGTCATGGAGTTTTTGATTAGTGAGTCTTTGAAGTAGAGTCAGATTGCTGGGTCCCACCCTTAGAGTTTCTAATTCTGTAGGTCTGAGGTGGGACCCAAAATTTACATAAGTTCAGTCTAATGATAATTACTAGTTCTGAAAATAAGTCCTTTAGAAACAGGTTTACAAAAAAGAATTCGAAATATATTTTGAATTTTTTTTGTAAACCTGTTTCTAAATTAACTTATTTTCAGAACTAGTAATTATCATTAGACTGCCTCCCACAAAAGTGAATCAGTATATAAATTAATACCACATTTAATTTTTTTTTTTTTTTTGTGAGAAAGCAGGATTTATTGAGAGAACAGAAAAGCTCCCACAGCGGGAGGGGACCCAAAGGGGTTGCCCCACATTTAATTTTAAAGAGAATTATGAGAAGCTTCAGTTGGATCATAAGCAAATATATCATTACTTCATTGCAACTTAAACCAGAAATGTACATATTTATAATGTCACTGAAGGAGAAATCTGATGCTTTTGAATATAATTTGATTGAATTAACTCTTTTACTCTAGTGATACTTCCTGGGTTTTTTAGGGAGCATTGTTGCCATTAGATTGCATCATACTTGACTTATATAAATCAGCTTCTTAGAGTAATAGCAAGTTTCCTGAAAGTGTCTTTTAATGTATTTAATACTGCCACTGAGATTTGACAGTTTTCATTTGCTGATGTTGATTTTGTTGTTAGTCAAAATTTAGTTCCCTTTTTTTTTTTTTCTTTTGAGTTGGAGTCTCACTCAGTCGCTCAGACTGGAGTGCGGTGGCTGCTCCTGGCCACCGCAGCCTCAACCTGCTAGGCTCCGGCGATCCTTCTGCCTCAGCCTTCCGAGTAGCCGGAATTACAGGCGCATGCTACCACGCCTGGCTAATTTTTTTGATTTATTGTAGAGATGAGGGCTTGCCAAGTTGCAAGGGTCTCGAACCTGCGGGTCTCGAACCTGCGGGCTCAGGCAATTCACTCACCTCGGCCTCCCAAAGCATGGGATTACAGGCTGAGCCACCAAGCACGGCTGGTTCCCTTTTTAATAGGTCATCTTGATTATTGGATTTAAAGATTAGATATGGAATAGTTTTTAAGTCAGTCAGTTATTCCTTAAAGCTGACAAATCTAATTTCAATTTATCAGCTGTCCCTTAAAACTTGTTTTATTTTAACGAACAAATTTCCCAAATAATGTTTACTTTTTTGGTAGGGAGGGGGCAAATCTGGGAATTCTTAAGTGTATTTAAAAAAAAAAATTGATTTAAATCCAAAGTTGAAGAAGTCTTGAATGACTGGAAACTGATTGGAAACTCTTTGGGAAAGCCGCTTGAAAAAGGCAGATCTATTTGCTGGTGTCTGTAAATGAGTATTTACATTGAAACTTCTGTTTTTCAGCCCTTTGCTGCATTTGGCACATATGTTCAAATGTTTTTTAAAGTTATGTATAATCTATACAGTTATTTTTGGTAGAGGAGAGGCTATCAGTTTCATAATTTTCTTTAATATCATTTTAGTCTGTCAGTTTTCATTTCTGTCCCTAATTTTTTGTATTCATTTATTTTTAATTTTTTTTTTTTTTTGAGTCAGGGTTTCATTATGTCACCTGGATTGGAGTACAGCAGCACAAACATGGCTCACCGCAACCTTGACCTCCTGGGCTTAGACAGTCCTCCTGCCTCAGTCCCAAGTAGCTGGGACTATAGGCTCATACCACCATGCCTGGCTAATTTAAAAAAAAATTTTTTTTGTAGATGTGAGGTCTTTGCTATGTTGCCTAGGCTGGTCTTGAACTCCTTGACTCAAGCAGTCCTCTTGCCTCAACCACCCAAAGTGCTGGAATTACAGGCTTAAATCATCCTGCCTGCCCTGTATTCATTTTAAGAGAGGGACTTATTAACACTTAATTTATATTTTATAGAAGGCAGAATGCTTTTGTTTGG
Source organism: Tarsius wallacei (assembly GCA_963574415.1). NCBI lineage: Eukaryota > Metazoa > Chordata > Mammalia > Primates > Tarsiidae > Tarsius > Tarsius wallacei. The sequence continues at coordinate 14,669 of CAUYQG010132998.1, forward strand.
TAAGGAGTAGATGTAAATGAATCAAAATGTTAAGAATTTTTGAGTTAAAGATTGTTTTTACTTTTATTTCATATCCATAAATTAGGCAACAATACTAAACTTACTGAGCCTTCTCTGGTTAAAATCTAAAAAATACATTTTGAAAGAAATTGTATGACAAATTAGAAAAAAATGTGCTGTTGTATATATTTAGAAGGTTTTTTTTCCCCCTTCCTAGGTTTATCTCCAGAGTTGAAGAAGTCTTGAATGACTGGAAACTGATTGGAAACTCTTTGGGAAAACCGCTTGAAAAGGTCAGATCTATTTGCTGGTGTCTCTAAATGAGTATTTACATTGAAACTTCTGTTTTTCAGCCCTTTGCTGCATTTGGCACATATGTTCAAATGTTTTTTAAAGTGATGTATAATCTATACACGTAAAATGACATTTGGAAGAATTTGGATTTGAATCCCTGGCAAATGATGTATGTAAGACATTTGTGAAATGCTTTTTTTAAATAATAAAGTTTTATTTATATAATGTTATTCTTTGTGAGTGATTTTGTTTCTCCTGATGTTTACGTCTCTCTTGCCTTCTCCCTTGAAATGTTAAAAAATCTGTTCAAAGTTTTTTTAGTTGGTTGGAGAAACTGTACCAACTTCCTGGATAGACCTAGAAAAATCTAGGTCTTTGCCACTGGCTTACTGTAGTTAACAGCTATTTTACTCAATTTTTGTATTTTATGATTCCTTTTGAAGTAAAATTGATGTTTTAGTTACAGGTCTGTTATTATCTCAGTAATATTTTGACTGCATTCTACCCCTCTGTAAGGAACTCTAAATTCTCAATATTTCTTAGGGTTTTTAAGCTTTATGGTGGTGACTATTTTTTTTTTAAAAAGACCATCAAAATGCATTAGGAATATGGGCAGCATAGTGTCTCCAAAAAAAAAAAAAGACATTAGAATTTTTTTCTTTATCCATATGAATACAAGCAGAAAAAGTAAAAGTAACACTATATATCGAAATCACATATCATTTAAAGATTTGTTGGGATATATGTAGAATGCGTTCATTTACTATATATTACATATTTGAATAAAGAAAAAATAGGAAATTTTAAAACACGTTATTCTGTGCCACTTGAAACAAATACACAACAGCAATTGATATAGATGCCAATAAGAATAAAGGCTAAATAGGATGTATATAGCCAGAATGGGAAATGACTTAACACTGCCCCAGAGAGAGCTAAACTAGGTACTAGCTAAACTAGGAGCTCTGATATTCTTCTTTAATTATTTTGTTTACACATGTTTACTGAGTACCAGCTATATGCTGGATGTGAAGAAATAGTGAACAAAAACAGGATAAGATCTGTGTTGCCGTTCAACATAAACTCTGGTGAGGGAGATAAGTAATAAAGTAGTAAACAGATAAGATTACATTTTTATTGGTATTTTTACTGATATATATTAGATATACATATTTTGGGGGTACATGTGATAATTTAATACATTCATATCAAATCAGGGTAATTGGGATATCATCTTAAATATTTATCTTTTTTTTCCTTCTTGTAACTTTTACTCCTTGGTTAGAATATCTTTATTTTAGGAACGTTCAAATTACTCTCTTCTAGCTATTTTTTTTTTTTTTTTTTAATAAGAGTCTCACTCTGTCACCCCAGCTGCAGTGCAGTAGCACAATCATGGCCACCGCAGCCTTGACCTGCTTGGGCTCAGGTGATCCTTCTGCCTCAGCCTTCCAAGTACCTGGAACCACAGGTGTGCACCACCACACCCAGCTGCTCTTTTAATTTATTGTAGAGACGAAGACTCACCAAGTTGCCTAGGCTGGTCTCTAACCCCTGGACTCAGGCAGTCCTCTTGCTTTGGCCTCCCAAAGTGCTGGGATTATAGGCATGAGCCTCTGCACCCGGCCTTCTGGCTATTTTGAAATGTGCAGTTGATTATTGTTAACTGTAATTACTCTAAAGATCAAAATTTTATATGCTAAATTTAATATTGGGATTTTAGTGGGTAAAGTATTTAAAGTAGGCAGAATACTGTGAGGCATGTAGTAGAGGTTGAAGTGTTAGCTCTAGCCCATTTCTTCCGTAGCACGTAACGAGATAGGGAAAACATGAACAGATTTCCAGGTGAGCTGTAACTATGATGAATAAGAAGAAATGTAAAGGCTGGGGATTTTTTGGCATAGAAAAGCTTAGAGAATGCCTTAGTAAGATATTTTAATTTATGTGAAGGTCAGTGATTACTAATTCTGCTCCTCCACTGAGGGGGAATTAAGGGAAGTTATTTATTTATTTATTTTTTTGAGTTGGAGTCTTACTCTGTCGCCCAGGCTGGAGTGCAGTGGACCTCCACCTGCTGGGCTCAGGCGATCCTTCCACCTCAGCCTTCTAAGTAGCTAGAACTACAGGCACGCACCACCACACCTGGCTAAGTTTTTGATTTATTGTAGAGCTGAGGTCTTGCCAAGTTGCCCAGGCTGGTCTCAATCTTGTGGGCTCAGGTAATTCTCTCACCTCGGCCTCCCAAAGCGCTGGGATTATAGGCGTGAGCCACCGTGCCCAACTGGGAGGTTATTTTTAAAAAACCTTTAATTATGGAAAAGTTCAAACATATATAAAATGAACAAAATATTAAAGTGAACTTTCATCACCCAGTATCAACAATTAATATTCTACCAGTTGTTTTAGAAGTGCCTCTGTCCACTCCTTACTACATTTTTAAAATTTTGGGGGGGATAAAATTTACATGCATTGTAATGCACAAAACTTAACTGTGTAATTTGACAAGTGTTCCCACCCATGCAACTACACTCCTGTCAAGATATAGGACATTTTTGTCATCTCAGACCCCTAGTGACCCTTTCCAGTTAATCTCCATGCCACCACCCCAGGCATCTGCTGTTTTTTTTTTTTTTAACCATAGATTATGTTCCCCTGCTCTAAAATGTCATATTTATGGTAACATACAGTATATATTCTTGTGCCTGGCTTCTTTTACTCACCATGTTTTTGAAATTTGTCTAGGTTGTTGTATATATCAGTATTTTATTTCTCCTTATTGCTGAGTAGTAAGTAGACTGTTAATGATTACACCACTGGTCTCTTTTGCTTGTTGACAGAAATTGACTATTATGAATAAAGCAAAATATTATTGTATGAGGCCTTTTGTGGGCTTATGTTTTTATTTCTCTTGGATAAATACCTAGGAATGGAATTACTGGACAATAGAATAGAAGTAGCTTTATAAGAAACGACTGGCCGGGCTCTGTGGCTCAGCCTGTAATCCCGTGCTTTGGGAGGCTGAGGTGAGTGGATTGCCTGAACCCGCGGGTTCGAGACCTGCCTGGGCAACTTGGCGAGACCTCATCTCTGCAATAAGTCAAAAAATCAGCCGGGTGTGGTAGCGCACACCTGTAGTTCCAGCTACTTGGAAGGCTGAGGCGGAAGGATTGCTGGAGCCCAGCAGGTTGAGGCTGCGGTGGCCGGGAGCGTGCCATTGCACTCTAGTCTGGGCGACAGAGTGAGACTCCAACTCAAAAAAAAAAAAAAAAAGAACCTCTGAAAGCTTTTTTTACTGTTTTACCCACCACTAGCAATGTGTGTTTGAAATGCTCTACATTCTTATTAACAGTTGGTTGTTTTCAGTCTTGTAAATTTTAGTCATCCTAACGGGTATGTAGTTTGTGCTTTTAATTGACTCCAACTCAAAAAAAAAAAAAAGAAAGAAATATAAAATCACTCACTTGGTACCATGTTCATCAC
>CAUYQG010133007.1:0-14051 GCA_963574415.1 Tarsius wallacei
TACCACGCCTAGCTAATTTTTTGATTTATTGTAGAGATGAGGTCTCGCCAAGTTGCCCAGGCGGGTCAGGCAAACCACTCACCTCGGCCTCCCAAAGCACGGGATTACAGGCTTAGCCACTGAGCCCGGCTAACTTCAGAAATTTTAAAGAATTATCTTCTGGGAGGCTGAGGTGAGTGGATTGCCTGAGCCTGTGGGTTCGAGACCTGCCTGGGCAACTTGGCGAGACCTCATCTCTACAATAAATCAAAAAATTAGCTAGGCGTGGTAGCGCGCGCCTGTAGTTCCAGCTACTTGGAAGGCTGAGGTGGAAAGATTGCCGGAGCCCAGCAGGTCGAGGCTGTGGTGGCCGGGAGTGGCCACTGCACTCCAGTCTGGGCGACAGAGTGAGACTCCAACTCAAAAAAAAAAAAAAAAAAAAAAAAAAGAATTATCTTCCAGCTTCTAGTGTTGCTGTTAGGAATTCCAAAGCCATTCTTCTTTCTGTACCGTTTTGTGTGACTTTTTTTTCTCCAGAAGCTTATAAGATCTTTTTATCTCCATTGGTGTCAAATTTCACAAATCTGTACCTTGATGGGTATCTGTTTTCATTTATTGTGTTGAGCCCTCTGTGGGACATTTGTGTCCTTCTGATCTAGCAAGTTTTATTAAATTATTAAATTTCATTTTCTGTTCTCTTTTTTGGAACTACTATTATTTGAATATGAGATTTTAAAATCTGCCCTGTCATCTTCTTGTCTTCACTCACATTTTAAATTTCTCTATCTTTTTACTCTACTTTCTAGAAAACTTACTCAGATTCATCTTCTAGTCTTACTGTTTTCATGTGTGCTGTTATAGTTTTAATTTTTAAAAATGTGCTTTTGTTCTCTGAATATTCTTTTTATATATAGTATTCTGTCCTTATTTTGTGGTTGTAATAGTTTTTTCTCAACCTGAGGATATTACAAATAGCATTTTTTTCTTTTTTTCTTTTTTTTTTTTTTTTTGGAGTTGGAGTTTCACTCTGTCGCCCAGACTGGAGTGCAGTGGCCGCTGCCAGCCACCGCAGCCTCTACCTGCTGGGCTTCGGCGATCCTTCCGCCTCAGCCTTCCAAGTAGCTGGAACTACGGGCGCGCGCTACCACGCCCGGCTGATTTTTTATTTATTGTAGAGATGAGGTTTCGCCAAGTTGCCCAGGCGGGTCACGAACCCGCGGGCTCAGGCAATCCACTCACCTCAGCCTTCCAAGGTGCGGGATTACAGGCTGAGCCACCAAGCCCAGCTAGCATTTTTTTCTTTTGAAATTTTCTTCTCTGCTTTGTCCCTCTCTTTTATTGTTGGCTTCTTTGTTTTGATGTTCCTCTGACACAGCCGTCTCCGATTTAAGCATGTGAATACATCTCGTTGACTATGAGCTGGACTATAGAGAAACTCAGGCTCTAGGCTTCTGCTGGCATTGGGGAGGGAAGTCATCTGGTTGTAGGGATTAAAGGAGAGGGCCTGAGAATGTGATTGTTTCTTCAGTGGGCTTTCCATCAGTCTTCCTCATGTCAGTGCATCTTACCACCTCTTCTACATGACCACCCCACACTGCCAATTCCAGATTCATTTAGAAATGTGGTGGGCTGGGCTTGGTGGCTCAGCCTGTAATCCTAGCACTTTGGGAGGCTGAGGTGAGTGGATTGCCTGAGCTCACTGGTTCGAGACCCACCCGGGCGACTTGGCGAGACCTCATCTCTACAGTAAATTAAAAAGAATTAGCCAGGTATGCCTGTAGTTCTGGCTACTTGGAAGGCTGAGGCAAAAGGATTGCCTGAGCCCAGCAGATTGAGGCTGCGGTGGCCGGGAGCGTGCCACTATACTCTAGTCGGGGCGACAGAGTGAGACCCCACCACAAAAAAAAAAAAAAAAAAGAATGTTGTGGTGTAAATTGTAATGGTTCTCTACTTTCCCTTCTACCCGTTTGGAAATCCATTTTTTCCAGATTTTGTAAGATACTTACTCATATATCGGTGTTCCAGTTGACAATATTTTGTTCTGATTGTTTTCTTCCATTCTCACTGATCTTGTTTGTGGGTTTATTTCTTTACTGACATTTTAGTGGGGTTTTAGGAGGAAGCAAGAGTAGATGTTTGTTTTGAATCTGCCATCCCTACCTCGAAGTCCTCTTTTGTGAACTTTTTGTATAAATATTTTCACTTATAATTGACATTAGGTCTTTATATGGATGTATAATTTTTACATGGTTATAAACCTAATGTAGATACAACCTTTCTTTTTTTCCCTTTTCACACACTTTATATGTCATTTGTGATTGAATTAATATATTATATATTGTGTAATTATTCCCTCTTATTAGTTCCAGGTGTGGTTTTTGATTTTTGAGTTGGGGTCTCACTATGTTTCCCAGGCTCCTATGGTCTCCTGGGTTCAAGCAATCTTCCTGCCTGAGCCTCTTGAGTAGCGGGGTCTACTACATTTGTGCTTGGCTAGTTCCAGGGTAATTTTTGAGTATGTGATTATAAATTATGCTAACACAAGCTTTTGTAATATCACTTTTGTATGTGTCTTTTTCTTTTTCTTTTTCGTTTTTTTTTTGAGTTGGAGTCTCACTCTGTCGCCCAGGCTGGAGTGCAGTGGCCCACTCACGGCCACCTCAGCCTCAACCTGCTGGACTCAGGTGATCCTTCCGCCTCAGCCTTCCAAGTAGTTGGGATCAGAAGCATGCACCACCATGCCCACCTGATTTTTTTATTTAGTGTAGAGCTGAGGTCTTGTCAAGTTGCCCAGGCTGGTCTCAAATCCGTGGGCTCAGGCAAACCTCTTACCTTGGCCTCCCAAAGTTCTGGGATTACAGGCATGAGCCACCGTGCCCATCCATGTGTGTGTTTTTCTTTTGAAAATGCTGTTGTTATTTATTAATAGTGTTTTGTACTTTACTGTACAAAAATTGCTGTACTCTGACTCAGACTTCTATATTTTTATGTGATTTTTATAGATATTCCATTTTTTTTCTTTTTTTCTTAGTGTTACTGATTTTTGTTTTAGAGAAGTTTAACATTTTGTATAATAGCATTTATCTTTTGTAATTTCTGGTGTTTAACATTTTCTCTCAATAGTAAGTATAAGTGAGCTATTTTTAAAAAATCAGAATATTTTAGCCGGGCTTGGTGGCTCAACCTATAATTCCAGTACTTTAGGAAGCCAAGGCTAGTGGATTGCCTGAGCCCGTGGGTTCAAGACAAGCCCGGGCACCTTGGTGAGACCTCATCTCTACAGTAAGTTAAAAAAAATTAGCCATGCATGGTAGCACGCGCCTATAGTTCTGGCTACTTGGAAGACTGAGGCGGAAGGATCACTGGAGACCAGCAGGTCGAGGCTGCGGTGGCTGTGAGCATGCCACTGTGCTCCAGCCTGGGCGATGGAGTAAGACTCCAACTCAAAAAAAAAAAATCACAATATTTTATTTTTAATGTTTAATGCTTTAATCTACCCATGATTTATTGTTGTGTGTAATATGAATGATTGGCCCAAGTTAACTTTTGTTGGTGTTGCTATTCGGATAGCACAGCGTGATGTATTAAATGATTCATTTCCAACCTAATATGCTTAACTTGTCTTTTATTAAATTTATGTCTCTCTCTGTATTTATATATATGTACATATGGCGTATATTTGCATTCTATTCTGTTAATCTATTTCTATTTTCGGCTCAGTTTTCCCTTTTGATTTTTTTAATAATACATTTTAATATCTGATAAAGCTAAGCTTTCTTCTTTTAAAAGGCTTAGTATTCTTTCCCCCTTTTTTCTTTTTATTTTCTTTTTAGATTCAGGGTCTTGCTTTGTCACCCAGGCTGGAGTACAGTGGCATGATCACAGCTAACTGTAACCTTGGACTCCTGGGCTCAAGAGATCTTCCTGCCGGGCACAGTGGCTCACGCCTATAATCCCAGCACTTTAATTGAAGGTGAGAGGATTGCCTGAGCCTACGGGTGCGAGACCAATCTGGGCAATATGGCGAGACCTCGTCTCTATAATAAATATTTAAAAATTAGCCAGGTGTGGAGGCACACACCTGTTATTTCAGCTACTAGGAAGTCTGAAGTGGAAGGATCGCCTGAGTCCAGCAGGTCGAGACTGTGGTGGCCATGAGAATGCCAGTGCACTCTAGTCTGGGTGACAGAGTGAGATTCTGGCTCAAAAAAAGAGAGAGAGAGAGAGATCCTCCTGCCCTAGCCTCCTGAGTAGCTAGAACTTCAGGCATGCATCACCATGCCTGGATAATTTTTAAAAATTTTTTTATAGGGTCAGGGTCTTGCTATGTTACCCAGGCTGGTCTCTTAACTCCTGGCCTCAAGCAATCCTGCCATCCTGGGCTCCCAGATTCTTGGGAGTACAGGCATGAACCACTGCTCTCAGCCCCATTTTATTTTTTCGATTAAGTTTTAACCCATTTTATAACAATTGGAATTTTGTTAAATTTGTAGTTTCCTGGAGAAGAATCACCATTTTTATTAAATGTAGTGTTCCCAAATGAATGCATAAGCTTATCTATTTTATTCTGGCTCCTCTTTTGTTTCCTCAAAGAAAGTTCTATAGTTTTATGTTTTATGTCCCCTTAAGTTAATTCCCAAGTATTTTATGTTTATGTTGCTATTATGGATGGAATATTTTTCTTTGTTTTATTGGAGTGGGAAAATTATTAGCTAGGCATCAGAATATCTGATTCACGTACAAGCTCTATACTGGGTAAATCCTTAGCATAGCTTTGCTGTGCTCTCATCTGTGAAAGGAGAATAGTGGTATCTCATAGGTGGTTTTGGTTTTGGTTTTTTTCTCATAACAAAATTTAAGTGAGACATAGTATGTAAAGTTGCTTTTAAAATTATAAAACTGTAAGACAAAAGTACATTATTTAAGTATATAAAATTATGACAGGCTGGGTGTGGTGGCTCATGCCTATAATCCCAGCACTTTGGGAGGCCAAGGCAGGTGACTTGCTTGAGGTCAGGAGTTCAGGATCAGAGTGGGCAATGTAGTGAGACCTTGTCTATAAAAAAAATAAAAATAATTAGCTGGGCATGGTGGCACAGACCTGTAATGGAGGCTGAGGCAGAAGGATTACCTGAGCCTGGGAGGTTGAGACTATGGTGAACTATGATAGTACTCCAGCCTGGACAACAGAGTAAGACCCCAATTCAAAAAGAAAGAAAGGAAGAAAAGCTATTACAACTTTGTAGCAGTATTTCTTTTCTTTTTTTTTTTTTTCGAGTCGGAGTCTTACTCTGTCACCCAGACTGGAGTGCAGTGGCCGCTCCCGGCCGCCGCAGCCTCAACCTGCTGGGCTCCAGCGATCCTTCCACCTCAGCCTTCCAAGAGCTGGAACTACAGGTGTGTGCTACCACGCCCGGCTAATTTTTTAATTTATTGTAGAGATGAGGTCTTGCCAAGTTGCCCAGGCGGGTCTCGAACCCGCGGGCTCAGGCAATCCACTCACCTTAGCCTCCCCAAGTGAGGGATTACAGGCTGAGCCACCGAGCCTGGCTTGTAGCAGTATTTCATATCCAGCAGCTTTGGTGAACTTTCCTATTGCCTCAAATGATTTTTTACTAGCTTTATTGAGGTATAATTAACGCAATAAACTGTACATTTTTGAAATATATCACTTGATAAGTTTTTTTTACCTTCTAAATCATTTTTAAGTGTATAGTTCAGTAGTGTTAAGTATATTCACAGTGTGTGCAACAGATGTCCAGAGCTATTTTTGGGTAGAAAGGGAGGTGGAGGGGAGGTCTCATTCTGTCACCCAGGCTGGAGTGTAGTGGTGTGATGTTAGCTCACTATAACCTTGAACTCCTGGGTTCAAGCTACCCTCCCACCTCGGCCTCCCAAGTAGCTAGGACTACTGCTAGCTACAGGTATATAGGCCACTATACCCCAGTAATTTTATTTTTTTATAGATGTGGTCTTGCTGTGTTGACCAGGCTGGTTTTGGCCTCAAGCTCGATCCTCCTGCCTTGGCCTCCCAAAGCACTGGGATTACAGGTGTGAGTTACCATGCCTAGCCTAGAACTCTTTTAATCTTGCAAAAGATTAAAACTGAAACACTATACCCATGAAACAACTCCCCACTTTCTCCTCCCTTTCCTCTACTTGTCAGCCCCTATTCTACTTTTTGTTTCTATGAGTTTGATTACTTAAGATACTTCATGCAAGTGGTATCATACAGCATTGTCTTTTTGTGACTAGTTTATTTCTCTTAGCATAATGAATGCCCTCAAGGCTCATCCATGTTGTTGTAGCATATGGCAGGGTTTCCTTCCTTTTTAAGTTTGAATGATGCTATATTGTATGTATATACTACATTTTATTTATCCATTAATCCATGGATGGACATGTAGTTTGCTTCCATCTCTTGGTTTTTGTGAGTACTGCTACTATGAACATGGGTGTGCAAATAATCTTGTTGAGCTCCTTTTTTCAATATACCTAATTTTCAATAAGTGGGATTACTGCATTATATGATAATTTAATTTTCAATTTTTTGAGGAGTTCTTATGCTGTTTTCCATAGTAACTGCTCCATTTTACATTCCCACTGACAGTATACAGGGCTCAAATGATTTTTTAATTGACTAGGTAAACAGTTGTCTTTTGGAAAGTAATATTAAATATTTTGTTTCTTAATTTTAGTTATTTTTTGTATCATATTTTGATGGTGGAAATATTGAATGTAGTTCATCAGTTCTAAGATGCTGTTGTTTATAAGATGTACCCTTATTTTATGTCTTGCTAAGAAAGAGAAAAAAGCTGCCAATTAAATGGATAATCATTGATTTTAAGATGCATCCTGCCAAGCGTGGTGGCTTACGCCTGTAATCCCAACACTTTGGAAGGTAGAGGTGAGAGGATCGCCTGAGTCCAGGGGTTCGAGACCAGTCCGGGCAACTTGGCAAGACCTTGTCTCTACAATAAAATCAAAACATTAGCCAGGAGTGGTAGCATGTGCCTGTGGTTCCAGCTACTTGGAAGGCTGAGGCAAAAGGATCACCTGAGCCCAGTAGGTCGAGGCTGCAGTGGTCGTGAGTGTGCCACTGCACTCTAGCCTGGGTGACAGTAGGATGCATCCCAATTTCAGAGATGTTAAAATGTGAATTAATGTGTATATTAGAATTGGTAAAATATTAGATATTAGATACTAATGAAGATAATGAGTCTTTTCCTTAAAAAATTAACAAAGTAGACATTAATCATAGTTTATATTTAAATTTTGGCTAGACCTGGCAGATTGTACACACATTTAAGCTGCTATTTCCTGAAAGCTCACTAAAATAACAGTAGCTCAATTTTAAAAGGCATAAACCTGCAAGGACAAAGAGAATAGGAGAGGATACCACAGCAGATGACAATTATCAACAATTTTTAGAAAATGAAAGTTTGAATGAAGAAGTTTTAGTATTTGGTTATTGTGGAAGAAAAATTAGTGAAAAGTACATAGAAAATTCCAAACAAAAACATGAGCCATTTAGCCTCAGAGAAAATAAAAAATTGCATATGAAATGAAGTCATAGTGTAGCACATGGCTTAGTTGTGAACAGTGTTTACACACTTATATAATGTAATTACTGAGTAGGTTTGATTTTTTTATTGGGAAGTTGGGGGAAGAGAAAGTGGGAATGTTTGGTAGTGTAAGAGAGTTAAAACCAAATATACATATGTTTTATTTTTTTAATTTTTAATTTAAAAAATTTTTAAATTTCTAATTTTTTTTTTGAGTTGGAGTCTCACTCTGTCTCCCAGGCTGGAGTGCAGTGTCACACTCATGGCCACCCCAGCATCGACCTGCTGGGCTCAGGCAATCCTTCTGCCTCAGCTTTCCAAGTAGCCGGAACTATAAGCACGCGCTACCATGCCCAGCTAATTTTTTTATTTTATTGTGGAGACGAGGTCTCACCATGTTGCCCAGGCTTGTCTCGAACCCGCAGGCTCAGGCAATCCACTTGCCTTGGCCTCCCAAAGTGCTGGGATTACAGGCTAAGCCACCGAGCCGGGCCTGTTTATTTATTTATTATTTTTTTATTTTTTGAGTCGGAGTCTCACTCTGTCACCCAGGCTGGAGTGCAGCGGCATACTCATGACCACCGTAGCCTTGACCTGCCAGGTTCAGGTGATCCTTCTGCCTCAGCCTTCCAAGTAGCTGGAAGTACAGGCGTGCACCACCACGCCCGGCTAATTTTTTAATTTTATTGTAGAGATGAGGTCTTGCCTATCCTGGACTCAGGCAGTCCTCTCACCACTGCCTCCCAAAGTGCTGGGATTACAGGCGTGAACCATGGAGCCTGGCTAAAACCAAATATTTTTAACATTACAAGTCAACAATGTCTAAAATTGATCAGTCAGGAATTATCAATGTAAGCATGACATTTAGAATTATGGAAGGAATAGTACAGGAAACTGCTTAAAAAGTAGTTGCCTTTGTGAAATGAGGTTCTGGGATCAGGGAGCTGCCGTTTTGATTAGGCGCTTCTTAGTACTACTGCCTTTTTTTTTTTTTTTTTTTTGAGTTGGAGTCTCACTCTGTCGCCCAGACTGGAGTGCAGTGGCCACTCCCGTCCATCGCAGCCTCGACCTCCTGGGCTCCGGCGATCCTTCCACCTCAGCCTTCCGAGTAGCCGGAATCACAGGCATGCGCTACCACGCCCGGCTGATTTTTTGATTTATTGTAGAGATGAGGTCTCGCCGAGTTGCCCAGGCGGGTCTCGAACCCACGGGCTTAGACAATCCACTCACCTCAGCCTCCCAAAGCGCTGGGATTACAGGCTGAGCCACCGAGCCCGGTGTATTGTCTTTTTAACTACTATTTTTTTACTTTGATAAAATAAGTTTGTTTTTTTGTTTTTTTTTTTTGAGTTGGAGTCTCACTCTGTCACCCAGACTGGAGTGCAGTGGCCGCTCCCGGCCACCGCAGCCTCGACCTGCTGGGCTCCGGCAATCCTTCCGCCTCAGCCTTCCAAGTAGCTGGAACTACAGGCGTGCACTACCACACCCGGCTAATTTTTTTATTTATTGTAGAGATGAGGTCTCACCAAGTTGCCCAAGCGGGTCTTGAACCCATGGACTCAGGCAATCCACTTACCTCAGCCTCCCAAAGCGCTGGGATTACAGGCTGAGCCACCGAACCCTGCTTAAAATAAGTTTTAAATAAGAAAAAAGGAAACTAGTGTGATGATGTTGGTGTTTTCCACTTGGGGCTAGTTAAGCAATATAATCTTGATTAGAAATGAAAGAAGAGAGAGCATTTTTACTGCCCCACATGAAAGAGTTCACTTAGACGTACTGGAGTAGATGATCACTGTGATCCACCTCTGCCTTGGGTGGTTTAAGCAGATCATAGAAAGAGGTAGTAGTAGACATGAACACAGGTTCAAAGTAAATTTGTGCATGCAATGGAACAGGATAGAGATTCCAGAAGCAAAATCTCAATTTCTTAACCAACTCGTCTTTGACAAAGCCTCCACCAACAACCACTGGGAAGAGGAGATCCTATGCATTAAATATTTAAGTTCTATATTATGAGTTAAACACCGTTCTAGACTTTGGGGTTAAAGACAAAACAGAAATACAGTATTTTTATTTGATCATCAGAAAAACAGTTGTAAAGCCTTTCCCCTGTGGTATTTACACTCTTAAGTTACATGGAAAACTGGAAAGACCAGTATTTGTTTGTTTCCCCTCTCTGCCTCTCCTCCAGCTTCTTTTTTTTTTTTTTTTTTGAGTTGGAATCCCACTCGAATCGCCCAGACTGGAGTGCAGTGGCCACTCCCGGCCACCGCAGCCTCGACCTGCTGGGCTCCGGCGATCCTTCCGCCTCAGCCTTCCGAGCAGCCGGAATTACAGGCACGCACTACCTTGCCCAACTGACTTTTTAATTTTTTTTATTGTAGAGATGAGATCTCGCCAAATTGCCCAGGCGGGTCTCGAACCTGCGGGCTCAGGCAATCCATTCACCTCAGCCTCCCAAGGCGTGGGATTACAGGCTGAGCCACCGAGCCCGGCTTCCTCCAGCTTTTTTAAGTGGTTTAAATTTGACCTGAAACAGCACAATTTGGTGATAAATAGCAAGGTGTTTAGGTTCTTCAGGACATTGACATTACCTGACAGCTCTTACTGAGTGTCTCCTCTGTGAATGTAATCTTCTGTGCCTAAGTGAGCCCTCACTTGTATGGCCAGGACTGGGGAGAGATTGGCTTAATCCTTCTATCAGTCAGTTCCTGGCAGGACATTAATATCCTTGTATGGTTCTTAGAAGGTTACAGCTAAATGATACTAATAATAACTATTTATATATACTTTACAAAGCTCTTAACATCTGTTGTCTCATTCTGTTGTCCATCTATGAGATATAATTCCAGTTTTATAGACTGAGAAGGTTTACATGACTTACCCGACTGCACATTGGTAGGTGACAGCTAGAAGCTGAATTAATCTCTTGACTTCAATCATGAACTTATTTTGCTATCCAACTATTTTTCCTTAAAAGATTCTGGGAAATGAGTTCTACCTTAAGGACCACGTCACTGACCTTCCTTATTTCATTCTTTCCTCAGTTTAATTCATTTGATCCTCAGACACAAATCAGTCTTTCTTTAAAAAAAAAAAAAAAGGAAACAATATTTTATTGCTTATTTTAGCCCTTTACTGTCTGTTTCCTTAAGTCTCAATTCCTGTGCCTGCTTTTTAGAATTCTTTATAATCTGTTGTTCCTGCCTCTTCAGCATTGGCTTTCATTATTCCCTAACATATACTCTTTATTCACATCAGGCAGATCTGTTTTTTTGAATGTATTTGAACTTCAACCCATTCCTATTTCCTGATTTTATCTTGTAGTTTCTCTTATTCAGCCCGTCCTTTGGGGCTCCACCCAAGGCTTTCCTGATAACTATAATTAGCAGTGGGTGCTCTAGTTCTGACTGCAAATACCACTTACTGTCTGTACCGTACGGTTTTGCTTTTTCGGGTGTCACCTTTAATGAAGACAGTACTGTATACTGTCTTTCCGTGCTCTCTAATTATTTTCACATGTACAAAATAACTAGAATTTAAGTCTCTTGAAACCAGAAACCAGAGCTCTCACATATATCACATATGCCTAGAATAGTTCTTAAGCACTTGTCAGATACTCTTTAAATGCTATTTATTCCAATAAATATATCCAGGTGGCAGAGTCCACTGGTAATGATGATGTGGTCCAAGTAGATCAGAGTTTTTTAGAAAATGCATCTGTGTCTCTTAATTTTTATCAAGAATGTACTTGAAGCCGGGCTTGGTGGCTCAACCTGTAATCCCGTGCTTTGGGAAGCTAAGGTGAGTGGATTACCTGAGCCTGCGGGTTCAAGACCTGCCTGGGCAACTTGGCGAGACCTCGTCTCTACAATAAATTGAAAAATTAGCTGGGCGTGGTAGCGCGCGCCTGTAGTTTCAGCTACTTGGAAGGCTGAGGTCGAAGGATCACCGGAGCCCAGTAGGGCGAGGCTGCGGTGGCCGGGAGCGGCCACTGCACTCCAGTCTGGGCAACAGAGTGAGACTCCAACTCAAAAAAAAAAAGAATGTACTTGATAATGATTTTTGCATTCCCTTCTTCTCTGCTTTTGTTTTGGTGACAGGCTGTCGATGATGTGAAGAAAGGTTACATCAAAGCAGAGGAAAAGTCTTACCAATTACAGAAGCTATATGAACAAAGAAAAATGGTCATGGTATGTTTATGTCCCCATAATTCCTTTATAAAATGTCCTTCTTACCTCTTATACCTATTGTTCTAGTCATTTTTTAAAGAATTGCAATCTGGTCAGTGGCTTAACTTAAAAAAAAAAAAAAAAAAAAAGGAGTGGGCCAGGCACAGTGGCTCATACCTGTAATGCCAGCACTTTGGGAGCAGAGGCGAGAGGATTGCCTGAGCCCGGGAGTTCAAGACCAGCCTGGGCAACTTGGTGAGCCTTTGTCTCTAAAATAAATAAAAAAATTAGCCTGGTGTGGTGGGGCACACCTGTAGTTCCAGCTACTTGAAAGGCTGAGGTGAAAGGATCGCCTGAGCCTAGCACGTCAAGGCTGTGATGGCTGTGAGCGTGCCACTGTACTCCAGAGTGGGTAACAGAGTGAGACTCTGACTCAAAAAAAAAAGGAGGAATATAGATCTTGATGAAAAGTCCATTGTGTCTCTTCATTTAACTTACAAAGAGCTTGCATTACTCTACATTGGAAACTAATGTTATTATTAATAATAACTACATAGTATTCTTTTTGATTAAAAAGTGCTAAAACAAAAGATGTGTACAGCATTACAATGTGATGTAGATAGAATTGTATAAGAACTGATATTTAGATTTTTAACTTTAGAAATTATTTTAGTCATGATTTGGCAATAGTAAAATCATTTGTTTTTACAGTTTCCATTTCTGCAGTTTCTTAAACATTTATGCTCAGTCATGCTTTTGGTTAGTGTAATACGCTAGAGTCATGCTGTTTGATTCAATAGCTACTAGACTCGTGTGGCTATTTAAATCTAAACTTAAATTCATTTAAATTAAATAAAATTTAAAATTCAGTTTTTTAGTTGTACTATCCACATTTTAAGTGTTAAGGAGCCATATGTGCAGTTAGTAGCTTTCATATTGTACTATGCAGGTAGAGAATATTTTCATCGTCACAGAAAGGTCTGTTGGGCAGGGCTGCCTAGAGTGTTTCTTAAATAGTTTTGAATTAGTTTTCAATTTGTATCTGCCGTAAATACAGGAATAGAAATTGTCAGAAATAAAATTAGTAAAGAACGCAAATAAAAATTTCCACTCATAACATTTTAAAATTTCTCTCTTGAGGCTGGGCGTGGTGGTTCATGCCTATAATCCCAGCACTTTGGGAGGCCCAGGTGGGAGGACTGCTTGAGTCCAGGAGTTTGAGACCAATCTGAGCAACATAGCAAGATCTCATGTCCACAAAAATTTTAAAAAATAGCCAGGCATGGTGACATACATTGTAGTCCCAGCTATTCAGGAGACTGAAGTGGAAGGATAGCCTGAGCCCAGGAGATCAAAGCTTTGGAAAGCTGTGATCATGCCACGGTGCTCCAGCCTGGGTGACAGAGTGAGACTACAACTCAAAAAAAAAAAAATTATTAATTAAAATAAAATTTCTCTTATGGCAGATTCACAATTACAGATGCTCCTCAGCTTACAATGGGGTTACATCCCAATAAATGCATCTTAAGTTGAACATATCATTAAGTTGCAAATGCATTTACTACACCTACCAAGCATCATAGCTTACCCTAGCTTACATTAAATGTGCTCAGAACATTTACATTCGCTTACAGTTAGACAAAATCATCTAACACAAAGCCTCTTATAATAAAGTTATTATTAAAAATTTTGAATCAAAATTCAAAGTATGGTTTCTAGTGAATGTATATTGCTTTCACACTATTGTAAAATCAAAAATTGTTAAGTTGAACCATTATAAGTTAGTGAACATCTGTATAATTTTTCATGATTTTAACACAGGATAGTAGTTGCATTGGTAAGAATTCTGACAGGTCACTTGAATCCTTTTGTACCTTCTGTGTACTTTTCAGGAGAGAAATGTTCATTCATGTAAATTAATTGGGTTAGAATAAGAATGCAGTCAAGTCAGCCATCGAACTTAGCCTGTAATCTTGTATCTAGCTAAGTTAGTTATTTTAATCACTTACATGATGAAAAGTAATTAATCTCCTTACCTCAGAAGTTTGCCAAAGATTAGGGAGCCATCTTACCAGTGTTCTGCATATCGGCAGACTGAAACAGAAAATGCAAAATCTTTTTTTTTTTTTTTTTTTGAGCTGGAGTCTCACTCTGTCACCCAGACTAGAGTGCAGTGGCACGCTCCCGGTCACCACAGCCTCGACCTGCTGGGCTCCGGCGATCCTTCCACCTCAGCCTTCCAAGTAGCTGGAACTACAGGCGTGCGCTACCACGCCCGGCTAATTTTTTTTTGGTTTATTGTAGAGATGACGTCTCGCCAAGTTGGCCAGGCGGG
>CAUYQG010133008.1:0-34267 GCA_963574415.1 Tarsius wallacei
CAACTTGGCGAGACCTCATCTCTACAAGTCAAAAATTAGCCGGGCGTCGTAGCGCACGCCTGTAGTTCCAGCTACTTGGAAGACTGAGGTGGAAGGATCGCCGGAGCCCAGTAGGTCGAGGCTGCAGTGGCCGGGAGCAGCCACTGCACTCCGGTTTGGGTGACAGAGTGAGACTCCAACTCAAAAAAAAAAAAAAAAAAAAATAAAAAATAAATAAATAAAAAATCTGCTATCATAGAAGAAGTTTCAGCTGGGCCCGGTGGCTCAAGCCTGTAATCCCAGCACTTTGGGAGTCTGAGGTGAGGGGATTGCCTGAGCCTGTGGGTTCGAGACCAGCCTGGGCAACTTGGCGAGACCTTATCTCTACAATAAAACAAAAAAATTAGCTAGGCGTGGTAGCGCATGCCTGTAGTTCAGGCTAATTGGAAGGCTGAGGCGGACGGATTGCCTGAGCCCAGCAGGTCAACACTGGGGTGGCTGTGAGCATGCCGCTGCACTCCAGCCTGGGCAACAGAGTGAGACTCCAGCTCAAAAAAAAAAAAAAGAAGAAGTTTCACAGTATAGAAGAGGGTAACCATGTTGCTTAGACTTCCATGCCACGACCCCAAGGCAAAAGTTTTTCTTTACAATGCAAACAAGAAGTCACGATGCTCCCTGAAGACTCTGTCAGGTATTAGAAATAACAAAAATGTCTGTGAGGCTTCGAAACCGTCTAGCCACCAGTCTCCCATTTTTCTGTGTCCAAAGAGGACATCACTGTATCCTCAGGTGTCTCATACAGGATGTAGAGTAAATGTGTATCTCTCATTGAAGTTCAAACACATTCACTTTGTAACTTCAGTGCCTGTTGCTTCCTAGGGGCCATCTACCCTGACAACGCCACAGATTTTCAAAAGGCAGATGATAAAGTGTCCCCAGGAGAGCAGTACACGTACCTGTTGCATGCCAGTGAGGAACAAGGTCCTGGTGAGGAGGACAGCAACTGCGTGACTAGGATTTACCATTCCCACATTGACGCTCCAAAAGACATTGCCTCGGGACTCATCGGACCTTTAATACTCTGTAAAAAAGGTGCATTTCCCCATTTATGGCTCACCATAGATGACTAAAAGACAGGAACAGGGCAGTTTGTTTCTTAAAAAAATAAGTTATCTTCTGTGTTGAGATTGAGTATGGAAGAGAGAGAGATATTGAGTCTAGAAAAAAGGGAAGGAAAGAACAAGGCGGGACTAGGAGAAGAAGGGATAAATAAAGCAAGCTTTCATTTGGAGAAACCCAATAAAACTAAGCTGCAAGACATATGTTCTCCCTGGGAGTAGGTTTGCTGTTTCTAATTTCCAACAGTGCCGTTGAAGAGACATCTGGTTTTATCAAACGTGGCTCCCTTAAGTGGCACTCCATGGTGATAGATCTGTAGTTATCTGTGTTATGTTGGTTAATATAATACCATAGTTTTATTTCCAGCATCATGAAAAAGGCAGCATAGTTCAAGAGCTTAAAATGTAATTCTTATTTGAACAATAATTACCTGCAAAGACTCGATACCTCAGCCTGTGGTTATATGCACCAGAAGATATAGATACAACCTTGAATTCCAACCTTCCCATTTGCCAAAAAGCATTTATAGTTATGTGGTCAGTGGACATCCAGATACATGTGTGTCTCCCAAGCCCCAGATATTGAATATGAAATTCCCTGAGTGTTTCCACTGTAAAACATGATCTAGATCTGTGGTTTTTTAGGAAAATACAAACCACAATTTTTTTAAACTATAAAATCACCTGAAAGCATACATCCAAATAGATCTGAAAAATTCAGTTCTACTAAAACAAAACCTTCCACTTCAGATTCTCTAGATAAAGAAAAAGAAAAAAATACTGACCAAGAATTTGTGATGATGTTTTCTGTGGTGGATGAGAATCTCAGCTGGTACCTAGAAGACAACATTAAAACCTACTGCTCTGAACCAGATAAAGTTGACCCAGACAGTGAAGACTTCCAGGAGAGTAACAGAATGTATTGTAAGATTATAGAAGACGTGTTCACTTTACTTTTTTTTTCTTACTCATTATTTCTACTAAGCTCATTCCCTCACATTAATAGGTGATGTATTTCTAGTCTGTGGCACTGATAACAAAGCATTTCAGGCATGCAACTTGATATTCAGCTAAACAGGTCAAAATCAAAACTCTAAACCAGGTGAAGCCAGATACACCAAAC
Source organism: Tarsius wallacei (assembly GCA_963574415.1). NCBI lineage: Eukaryota > Metazoa > Chordata > Mammalia > Primates > Tarsiidae > Tarsius > Tarsius wallacei. The sequence continues at coordinate 2,221 of CAUYQG010133008.1, forward strand.
TTGTCCCAAACTGATACACCAAACTTGTCCCAAACTGATAAGGATAAAGCATCAGTTATGGTTTAACACGCATGTATGTTACATGTATATATTTATTTATTCTTGAAACTCATTCTAAAAATTATTTGAGGCAGCCTAAAATTTGTAAACTAAATGCTTAAAATTATACTTCTATTGTAAAGCTCCCAACTATATTTAAGAAAATAGTTCAAACCACTAGTTCCAAAAGGCTCATTATATATAGTGTTGCCCTCATATGGCCCTCTACCCTGTATTATTTTTTTCTATATTTTAGTTGATTTTATTTTTTTCTGGGCCTTTTAAAAAATAGCCCAGGCTTTTTCTTAATTCTCACACACAGAATAATGGGCCTAATATAATTATTCCTCAGAATTTGCATGAGAAATCAAATCCTTTAACACCAAATAGACCAGCAATTACACATTTTTGTTTAGTTTAACTTCTTCAAATTAACTTTTCTTAGAAATTGAGAACACAAAAATAATTGCATTACCAACAACAACAAAAAGCTAACAAAGTACAGATTTTTGTTTCCAACTTTTGCTTATATCTGGCTGAAGGGTCCTATTTCTATCCTTTAATTCTGTCTCTGTTATGTACTAACAAAAATAGACGTTACAAAAAGACACTCAAACTTCTAGTCTGGATATGTTTGGTTTATTACTGCTGTTGCATGTGGAGTATTCAAAGTTCTTCCCAGAAATGATTTCCACCCAGGAAATTTCTAGGACCATCCAGTTTGAACAACGACCCTAAGTTTCTTCCAAGGGTCTCAAGCTACCTTGCTTTTGAACTTTCAGGTCTTTGTGGTTCTGGTCCCTGCTATCCTTCCCCTAAACTTTGTTTTCTCCTCCTTCATATCTCTTCTAATTTTGTCTTTCAAACTTGGGGGAAGAAGTTTTCCTCGTGTTTTTATTACAAAATAAAGTTATAGTAAAACATTGAGAACATTCTGATAAGCAAAAAGCAAAAATATAAAACATATTACTACTACCAACAAGATTAATGATTGATTACTCAATAACCTTTCATCTTTTTTCTATTTACTTTACATTGCATTTTTTATATACATGTATGTTTATATATGCACACAACTGTATTTACAAACACACACACACACACAAAACCAGTTTATAACTGATAGCTTATTACAAAAGAGCAAATAGGTTTCATCTCCAGTATCGTATTCATTGGTTAAGATGGTGTTGACAAGAATCCTCAGGCTGAATTCAGATCCAAAATGAAAGAATACTGTGATTGACTAGCAATGTCTGACATAGGTATGGGAGGGAGGAATACCAGCATATGTGCCAGATATTTTCCATCCCAAATTTATTCTGTTTCTATAGAGGCACCTATCACTATCTCAAGCACCCATGTCTATTGGTCACAAGTGCTATTCTTGACTTACAGCTGTAAATGGATACACCTTTGGAAGTCTCCCAGGACTCTCCATGTGTGCAGAAGACAGAGTGAAATGGTATCTTTTTGGTATGGGTAATGAAGTTGATGTGCACGCAGCTTTCTTTCATGGACAAGCATTGACTAACAAGAACTACCATGTGGATACCATCAACCTCTTTCCTGCTACCCTGTTTGATGCTTACATGGTGGCCCAGAATCCTGGCGAATGGATGCTTAGCTGTCAGAATCTAAACCATCTGAAAGGTAGGCCACCTTTACCTGAAGTTAGCTGTCAGTTGAAAAAGTGATCATTAGCTGGGCTTGGTGGCTTAGCCTGTAATCCTGCGCTTTGGGAGGCCGAGGTGAGTGAATTGTCTGAGCCCGCGCGTTTGAGACCTGCCTGGACAACTTGGTGAGACCTCGTCTCTACAATAAATCAAAAAGTAGCCGGGCTGAGGCGGAAGGATCGCCGGAGCCCAGCAGGCTGAAGTTGCAGTGGCCGGGAGCAGCCACTGCACTCCAGTCTGGGTAACAGAGTGAGACTTCAACTCAAAAAAGAAAAGAAAAGAAAAGAAAAAGTGATCACTGAAACTCAGAATCTAAAAGCAAAATGAAAGGACAAAAAGCCAAAACTGAGCTTTGAACTGGTATCCTAGTTATATTCCTCTGATGGAATCAAAAAAATGGAATTTTTTTTTGGAGGGTGAGCTTTTTGTAGTGCAGGTTTCCTTCACTAGGTAAGTATTCTAGGAATCTAGTATCAGCTAGCGTTATTGTGAGGCTGCATTTTGCTTCTGTGAATTTTTTCTGGAGATTCTTTCAATGCATTTGCCCATTTCGTGATGGGTGATTTACGAGTGCATCTGCCCTCACTGTGCTGAGTGTTCAGCAGATTTTGACCAAAAACATGCCCCGCCCTCCCTATTCATGAGATCTCACCCCTATCAACTTTTTTTTGTATCGCTGGATGAAAAAAAATCCTCAAAGGGAAACGTTTTGCCCATGTGAAGAAGTGAAACAAAAAATGGCAGCAGCACTAAAAGGCATCAAAATGGACAAGTTTCAAAACTGTTTTGAGCAGTGGAAAAAGTGTCTTGATAGATGTATTGCATCAAACAAAGGTGACTGAAGTTTAAACATGTAAGAATAAATACACAATTTTTAATAAACAAATGCCAGGGTTTTGGGGGTCCCTCTGAATATCAAAATATAATTTTTTAAAACTGGAACATTACAAAAGTAATGACATCTGAAAATATATTCACTTTTGGAGAAGAACAATTGGCTCTGAAAGTATAGTACTGTATATAGTTTCTCAATTTTTACAGTATTGTAAAAACCAGACGATTTGTGTTTGTGTGGGAAAGCAGCATGTTTGTTTTTTAACTCATTTCTATCACATATAACCAACTTTGCTCTTTATCTGAATCTAGATATTCCTTGGTTTAGCTTGATAAATCCGTCCTCTGTCTCTTTAATTTCAGTGTTAAAGATATTCTTCTTTCATGAAAAATATTTGTTTGTAATACTGCTCTTCCTGAAGAAAATAGGTTTAATGTGGGTGCTTGGATATGTTACTTTGACCTGCGAACATAACTGCTTTTATCAAATATGACAAGGCCCCACACAGCTGCAAGCCATTTTGTGTGAGAAAGTAATCTGTGCTCATTCTATTCCTCCTCCTCCACCCAACGCTGCCCTTTAATATACGTCAAAGCCTTCTTTGCTTATCTATAAATTTGTCCTTTATGTCTCATCAAAAGAACTACCAAGTGAAACCCCACAGAAACTGGTACCATATTTTGAAAACAAGCATACTTAATATCTCTGTGCTCTATGTAAATGAAAAGATGTCTTTCTTAAAACTTGAATTTGCCATCAGTAATTTATTTACAGTGATTTACCCTAGCTTATAGTATTGTGTCTATTTCTTCAATTTCATCTGTCATTTTGCTAGCAGTGTTTACAGGGCAATAGGAGAGAAAAACATTGACTCCATTAACCAATGCCTCCTTCTCTTCATTTCAGCTGGTTTGCAGGCCTTCTTCAGGGTCCAGGACTGTAACAAGCCTTCATCAAGGAATGATATCCACGGAAAACATGTTAGACACTACTACATTGCCGCTGAGGAAATCATCTGGAACTACGCTCCCTCCGGTATAGACACCTTCACCAAAGAAAACTTAACAGCACCTGAAAGGTAACTGGCAAAAAAAAAGACTACTTTTTCAAAGTATGCTCTTCCCTTCCAAGATAACCACAAAAGGCTGATTTAGAAATTAAAATTTTAATTAGTATCTGAAGTTGAGTAATGAGACTGCTAGATATTTATTAAGATAGTTGCTTTTTTATAGTAAGATATTTGATATAAGAGTTTGAGAACTACTATTTTTTTTTTCCTTTCCCTAACCCCTACATTGGTCAGGTGAACTATGACTTCTGGGACTTTGAAAAAAACAATGGGTTCAAAAGTTACCAAATGCTTGACGAAGTCCTAAGAAAACACTCAATACAATTAAATAAATCAATTATTTGCTTTCATCTCAGAAAACACAGGATTGTACAACTCAGCAGTATTAAGTACAATTAAAATGTATAACCATCACCGCTGTACATTTCTAAAACTTTCTTATCATCCCAAATAGAAACTCTGTACCCATTAAACAATAACCTCTCCTAATTCCACCATTTCTCCACTCCCTGATAACCTCTATTCTACTTTCTGTCTTTATGAATTTGCCTATTCCAGGCAACTCACGCAAGTGTAATTATACAATATTTCTTCTTTTATGTCTGGTTGATTTCACTTAACATAATGTTTTCAGTGTTTGTCCATGTATTAGCATGTACCACAATTTCAATCCTCTTTAAAGCTGAATAATATTCCTATGTATATCTATATTACATTGTGTTTATTCATTCACCTGTTGGTCATTGGGATTGTTCCCACTTTTGGCTATTGTGAATAATGTTGCTATGAGCAATTGGTGTATGAATATCTGTTCCAAGTCTTGGCTTTTAATTATTTTGCATATCTACCTAGGAGTGGAATTGCTAGATCATATGGTAATTCTATTTTTAACTTTTTGAGGAACTACTATACTGTTTTCCATAGCAGCTGTACCATTTTATAAGCTTACCAGCTGTGTACCAATTTCTCCACATTCTCATCAATACTTGTTATTTTCTGTGTTAAAAAAAATAGTAGCCATCCTAATGGGTGTCAGGTGATATCTCAGTGGTTTTGATTTGTATTTCCTTAGTGACCAGCGATGTTGAGCATATTTTCATGTGTTTGTTGGTCATTTGTGTATCTTCTTCAGAGAAATGTCTATTCAAATACTTTGCCCATTTTTGAATTGGGTTGCTTTTGTTGTTGTTGGCTTGTGGGAGTTTTATATATTGAGGATATTCATTCCTTATCAGATATTTGCAAATTTTTTTGTTATCCTGTAGGTGGTCTTTAACTCTCTTGATAGGGTCTTTGAGTATACAAGCTACTCTTTGTACATGTCTAGATGTACATAGCTCCCAGACATTCTATCTCAGTCTTCCTTTCCTATTATCCATTTTTTACAAAGCAGTCAAGGTGATCTTTCAAAAATGTCAATGAAGCCTGAGCAACATAGCAAGATCTCATCTCTACAAAAAATTTAAAAAGTAGCCAAGTGTGATGGTGTGCGCTTGTAGTCCCAGCTACTCAGGAGGCTGAGGTGGAAAGATTGCCTGAGCCCACAATGTTGAGGCTGCTGTGAGCCGTGATCATGCCACTGCCCTCCAGCCTGGGTGACAGAGTGAGATCCCGACTAAAAACAAACTAACAAACAAAAAAGTCAGTGAGATGATGCCACTCCCCTGCTCCAAGTCTTTGCTCATGTATCACTTCCTCAGAGAAGCCCTGTTTGCCACCCATCTTAAAAATCCCTTCCTTGGAAAGGTTAAGTAATTCACTCAATGTTATACAATAAATTGATAGCTAGGCCTGGCTCCAACCATGCCTGTGACTCTTGACACAGAAATTTAAGTTCCAGGGTATACTGACATGTACATGTGGTAACTCCCACAGTCGCATCTCCAACCCAGAAGGCTCTTGTGAACTTCGGATTTGTGGTTCAAACTTCTTAGTGGATTTGGATGAGGCCCCTCCAGCTCAACATGTCTAAATCTGAATCCATTGTCTCCTCTGCAAATCTGAATTTCCTCTTCTCTCAGTGAATAGTATTGCCCTCTCTTCACGCAACCATCCAAATGCCACGTCTAGAACCTGATCACCAGGCTTGATTTCCTTCCTTCTTCACCAATCCCTCCTTCTCTCCTCATCAAGTACCTCTCGCTATAGCCTAAATATCTCTGAAAGCTAACTACAGGGGGGCAACCTCCCCAAAATGGAATTTATTTATAAAAAATTGTGTATTTATTCTTACGTGTTTATGCTTCAGTTACCTTCAAAGTACTCTCCGTTTGATGCAATACACCTATCGAGATGCTTTTTCCACTGCTCAAAACAGTTTTGGAACTCATCCATTTTGATGCCTTTTAGTGCTTCTGTCATTTTTTTGTTTCACCTCTTCCCCATTGGCAAAATGCTTCCCTTTGAGGACTTTTTTCATCCAGGGAAACAAATAAAAGTTGTTTGTGGCAAGGATAGGAGAACAGGAAAGGTGGGGCATGGGCTTCGTGCCATTTTTGGTCAAAAACTGCTGAACACTCAGCGCAGTATGAGCAGATGCACATGTAAATCACCCTTCTTGAAAAGGGCAAACATGTTGAAAAAAAATCTCCCAAAAAAAAAAAAAAAACTCACTAAAGTCCAACCTAGCCTCTCACAACAATGCTAGCTGGTATGCTGATACCAGTGGGCTCCCAGAACACATAACTAGTGGGGGAAGTCTTCACTACGAGGAACCTTCCCTTCAAAATAGAACTTCAGGTTATGGGGGGGCTCCCTCTCATATTTATGTTCATCTTCTTTGCTAAGTCTTTTTTTTTTTGTAGTCAGATTCTCACTCTGTCGCCCAGACTGGAATGCAGTGGCACACTTACAGCCACCACAGCCTCAACCTGCTGGGCAATCCTTCCGCCTCAGCCTTCCAAGTAGCTGGAACTACAGGTGCATGCCACCACGTCCAGCTAATTTTTTTGATTTATTGTAGAGATGAGGCCTTGCCAAGTTGCCCAGGCTAGTCTCGAACCTGTGGGCTCTGGCAATCCTTTCACCTCCACCTCCCAAAGTGCTGGGATTACAGGCATGAGCCACTGCATCTGACTTGCTAAGTCATCCCCACCTTCCACTTGATTATAAAAGTGGGCTCCTGACGTCTCCCTACTGCAGTCTTATATTTTCCAACACATTCTCTAGGCAGCTGCCCAAGGGATCCTCCTAAAACTAATCCCGAATGTTTAAGTCCTTCCAACCTTCTCACTGCCCTGGGGTGATAGTCTAAAACCTTAACTAGGCCCTCCTGCCCATCCCCCACCTCCCCAATTCTCCTCCTTCACTCCTCTGCCCTGCATGTTATGATTCTGCCATATTTTCTAGAACATGCTGTTCTCTTTCTCTCCTCTGATCCTTCCCATAAGCTGTTTCCTCTTTGTATACCTCTGCCTTGCCCGTCCCCAACCACACACACTTCATCTTGCTAACGCTACTCCTTGAGATGGTTTTCAACAATCACTTCCTCTGGAAAGTCTTTGTGGCTTCTCCCCACCACTTTCCCTAACCTCAGGAGAAATGCTTCATAACACCCTGTGCTTATCACATTTTATTATATCTGTTGGTTCACAGTCTGCCTTCTCTGCTGATGTAAGGTTCAGCTTGCTATGATTACATCACCAACACATAGCGAGCTCCTGGCAAAGAGCAGGCATTTCATACATTTGCCAAGTGAAAGAAGAGACGGATGGGGTGGCTTTGTGTAAGTCAGGTACCTTTCTGAAATTTAATTCCTTCATCTGCAAACTGGGGAGAATAATATTGACTCTGTTGCAATGTCATGTGAGTTTTAGTTTATAAATAAAAGCTCCTTGGCCGGCACAGTGGCTCATGCCTATAACGCCAGCACTTTGGGAGACCAAGGCAAGAGAATTGCTTGAGCCCAGGAGTTCAAGATCAGCCTGGGCAACATAGTGAGACCTTGTCTCTATAAACAAACAAACAAACAAACAAACAAAAAGTCAGAAAATTTGCCAGGCATGGTGATGTGTGCCTGTAGTCCCAGCTACTCAGGAGGCTAGGGTGGATGGATCTCCTGAGCCCAAGAGATCCAGCCTGTGGTGAGCCGTGATCATCCAACTGCACTCCAGCCTCAACAGAGTGAGATTCCAACTAAAAAAAATAATAATAATAGTCTGGCTACTTGAAAGGCTGAGGAAGAAGGATTGCCGAAGCCCGGCATGTCGACGCTGGGGTGACTGTGAGCAAACCATTGCACTCTAGCCTGGGCAATGGAGTGAGACTTTAACTCAAAAAAAAAAAACAAACATTAGAATTTGGGCACATGCCTGAAATCCCAGAACTCTTTTTCTCTCTGATAGACTTTTAAATAAACTGTATTTTTTAATCTAAAAAATACTACTACTAATAATAAAACAAAGCTCCTGAACACCTGGTTGGTACTAATACACAAAAAAGGGTAGCTACTATATTTTAAAACATTTCATAATTTGATAAAAAAGACTCTATTGTAGAACAGTTTATTAACTGTTGAGATTGACGTGGTCCAGCTTGAAACTTTTTTCAAGATTCATTTGAAAAAAAATCTCCTCCATGACTCTCTTCTCCTTAACTGGACATCTGTCTGAGTGGCCTAGAACATTCTGTTTCTGCTTAGTAACTGGTACGGATTACCAAATCATGGACCATATTCATCTCTAAGCACTGGTCAGAATTTCTCTCTTCCATTAGTACCCTGCGTGGATACCTACTCTCTCTGCTACTTCAACCCTAGCATTAAACCCTTTTTCTTCTGGCAGTGACTCAGAGGTATTTTTTGAACAAGGGACTAAAAGAATCGGTGGCTCTTATAAAAAGTTGGTTTATCGTGAGTACACAGATGCCTCCTTCACCAATCAAAAGGCGAGAGGCCCTGAAGAGGAACATCTGGGCATCCTGGGTGAGTCCGTGCAGAATATATATATGGCCAGTGTACTCTTCCCCGGGCTACATCAACCTCAAAAGGAGATTTCAAGACCTGCAGTATGATTTCTCTTCTTTTCTTATTTGAAAAGAATAAGTAAGTCGGAGTCTCATTCCGTCACTCAGGCTAGAGTGCAGCAGCACGTTCATGGCCACCGCAGCCTTGACCCTGCTGGGCTCAGATGGTTCTTTCCGCCTCAACCTTCCAAGTGGCTGGAAACACAAGCATGCGCCACCACACCTGGCTAATTTTTTGATTTATTGTAGAGACAAGGTCTCACCAAGCTGCCCAGGCTGGTGGCAAACCCATGGGCTTGGACAATCTTCTTGCCTCAGCCTCCCAAAGTGCTGGGATTATAGGTGTGAGCCACTGCACCTAGCCCATGATTTCTACATATTCATATGGAGGATCAAACATCAATAAAATGCAGCAGCTAATTATTTTCCCAAATGTAAATTACCAGTAGTAAATCTTCATCATTTCGGTTGACTAAATGAAGTCATCATGAAGCCATGTTGACTTAGAATGGATTATATTTTTCCTTCATAGAAGTAAGGGGAATTGTGTATTTATGTGACATGATTTACATAGATAACTAAGTTGTTAGCCTCTGCTCTTAGCTAATAGAGCATTCCCTTAGAAATAAAGCCCCAGTGGGCCAGGCGCGGTGGTTCACATCTATAATCCCAGCACTCTGGGAGGCCGAGGTCAGAGGATTGCCTGAGCTCACGGGTTCAAGACAAGCCTGGGCAACTTGGCAAGACCTCATCTCTACAATTAAAAAAAAAATGGGCGACAGAGTGAGACTCCGACTCAAAAAAAAAAAAAAAAAAAGAAAAATTAGCTGGGCATGGTGGTACATGCCTGTGGTTCCAGCTACTTGGAAGGCTGAGGCAGAAAGTGTCACTTGAGCCCAGCAGGTCGAGGCTGCGGTGGCCTTGAGTGTGCCAGTCTGGAATGAGACTTCAACTCAAAATAAATAAATAAATAAATAAACAAAATCCAAGCACTATGAGACAGAGGATCTGTCCAAGAGGTCTCTGCAGCCTGTCTTCAGGCAGAGAACTCTGAGACCCTCTCTGGCTCAGGCGCCAGACAGAGTAGCACAATGGATGAGCCAAGTTTGGATTCAGATTGTCTTCGCCTATGAGCTACGTGGCCTTTGAAAGCTATTCAACTTTCTGGGCAACCCCTTCGAGTCCCCTCCCGCTGTGGGAGCTTTTCTGTCCTCAATAAATCCTGCTTTCTAAAAAAAAAGCAGGTTACTCAACTTTCTGTGTCTGCTCCCCTCTGTAAAATGGAAACAATAATAGTTCCTACCTCATAAAGTTGTTATAAGGATTAAATGGGTTAATAGTACACATAAATACCCAGAAAGACATATACGAAGCTCTCAATAAAAGTCAGTTTGTATATTACATAAAATATGTATGTGCTATGTATCTATGTTTTTATCCTATAACTGGTAACATTAATTTTGGTGATGAAAAGTCTAAAACAGTGTTACTTTTCACATCCAAGACAATTTAGCTTACCTGCTTTGGGGAGTGGGGTGTCAACGTTTATAGCACTCCCTGGCTTTTTGTATACATCCAACCAACAGAAGACTGGGGTGAGGAAATTTCGTACAGACACTCTGCCTATCAATCGACTTGGACAAAAATGATAACCAAGTTCATTCATCTGAGGTTGGATCAGAACACCCTTCTCATCTGCTCCCAACCTCTCCATGTCACATTGATCATGGATTTTTCAAAAACCAAGCTGTCCATTTGCTACAAATAAAGACTTATTCCCCATAGTTCTTGTCAGAAAACACAGCTAAAGAAAGTAACTGTCTTACATATTAAAATTAAAAATCACTTAATTCTGCATGTTTTATCCATAGGTCCCGTCATTTGGGCAGAGGTAGAAGACACCATCAGAGTCACGTTCTATAACAAAGGACCATATCCCCTCAGTATTGAGCCGGTTGGGGTGAGATTCAATAAGAGCAATGAGGGCACCTCCTATGGACAGAGTGGAAGTGAGTACAGCACTCTGAAACCAGTCAGCGATGTGTAATACCCCACTGTCCTTGTCAATTTCAGTGTCCCGCAAAAACTAAAGGCAGAAACTCCCAAGCAAACTGCTCACATGTCAACTTTCAACATCATGACATGAAGCAAATAAAGCTCTTCTCCTGCCATTTCGAATTGGTTTATGGAATTTTGTCCTGTCTTAATTGGATGAGTTTGACAATATCGATAGTAATTTAATTGAGCTGTAACAATGATACATTTCTGGAGTACTCCTTAAGTGATTTTTAATTTTTTAAAAAATTATTATGCTGGGCGCAATGGCTCACGCCTATAATCCCAGCACTTTGGCAGGCTAAGGTAAGAGGATTACATGAGCCCACGGGTTTGAAACCAGCCTGGGCAACTTGGCAGGACCTCATCTCTACAATAAATCAAAAAATTAGCCAGGTGTGGTGGCGCATGCCTGTGGTTCCAGCTACTCGGAAGGCTGAGGTGCAAGGATCACCTGAGCCCAGTAGGTTAAGGCTGCAGTGGCCATGAGCATACCATTGCACTCCAGCCTGGGTGACAGAGTGAGACTCCAACTCAAAAAAAAATTATTATAATTATAAGAAAGTTAGAGGCTCACTTTAGAATATCTTAAAAATATAGAAAGGCATAGTCCAAAATATTAATTGTCCATAGTCTATAGACACCACTATTATATTTTATATGATTCCTCTATTTTCACCTGTGGACATAAAACACATATTTTAAATATGGTTAAGATTATAGCATATAAATACACTTATTATTATAATTTTTTATCCAGAGTTTATTCTCTTAGCATTATAAACACTTTCTAAATACCAGGGGTGGCAAAAAAAAATGTATATACGTTTTAAGAGATGTTATCTATGTATTACTTTTCGAAGCACTTTTCAGAAGTGTCTAGACACCGATTGTAACCACTTTGAGCACCTCTTATAATTGCAGAAGTCAAATGTAACTTGTATTTATCTTTTGTTATAGGTATATATTAATATCTTTGCTTTCTTAAAATGTGTATACAATTTTTTGGCACCCTCCTATAATTTTGGTGATACAAAATATTCCATCATGTGGACGTTTTTGACTATTTTTACATATTAAGGCTGAACAATGAACACCAATGACTTTGCCACCACTTGCAGTGTGACTGTGGGCAAGTTATTCGGTCTTTCTGTCCTCAGTTCCCTCAAGTGTAAATTTCAGACATTTGAGCAGGACCATCTGCAGAGTTCCTTTCAGTTCTACAATTATTTTAAATTCAGTTGTATTCAATAGAAAATGCATCGATTACACCCTACTGCCAGGTGTTGTTCTAGCTGATAGGCTGTTCTAGCTGATAGACAATACTTGCCTTCAAGAAGGCTTGAGAAAGAAGTGCACACAACCTAACGTGAGAGGCGCTAGGGACATTTTCAGGAGATGCGTGAGCACAAAGAGGGGCACCAATCCCAGATGGAGGTTCAAAGGAGTCCTTCTGTAGGAAATCACACCCATCCATTTATCTGACACAAGAGCACAAGTAGGATTCCATTCTAATTCATAACAAGGAACGCTGGTGGGTTATTTTAGGCTAAGTTTCCTCTGTGGCTTAAATGACAACTTTAGAAAGCACACTTAACCTCTCTAATGTGATCTTTCTCACAGGTGTGCCTCCTTCTTCAGCCTCCCATGTGGCACCCAAAGAAACATTCACCTATGAATGGACTGTCCCCCAAGAAGTGGGACCCACTTATGCAGATCCTGTGTGTCTATCTAAGATGTATTATTCTGCCGTGGATCCCACCAAAGATATATTCACTGGACTTATCGGGCCAATGAAAATATGCAAGAAAGGAAGTTTACATGCAAATGGGAAACAGGTAAGTCCAATCAGGGAAAAAAGAAAAGGATTTTTTAAATTTCTTTGAATTATCATTAATATAAGAAAAATCTTGGGATTTGAGGCAATGCAGCTTCTATACATAATGTTTATTATACATTTCTTTTCAGGCTTTTAAGATCTGTATTGTGCAGAGATTCTCTGGCTAATGTGATTGTTCTAAGATGGGTTGGAAACATGATTTTCCATGGGATTTAAGGTCTTTTATGATACAATTAGACTTTAACACACACATTTTAAAAACTCATCTATCAATGATAATGATTTAATCAACATTCACTGAGGGAAATATTGCTTAAAGTATTTTTTAGAAATGAGAAAATGACTCTGATGTAGAAATAGAAATGCCTAACCCCATCATTTTTTTTTTTTTTTTTTGAGTTGGAGTATCAATCTGTCCCCCAGACTGTAGTGCAGTGGCTGCTCCCGGCCACCGCAGCCTCGACCAGCTGGGCTCCGGCAATCCTTCCACCCCAGCCTTCCAAGTAGCCGGAACTACAGGCGCGCGCTACCATGCCCGGCTAATTTTTTTATTTATTGTAGGCATGAGGTCTCACCAAGTTGCCCAGGCAGGTCTCGAACTCACGGGCTCAGGCATTCCACTCACCTCAGCCTCCCAAAGCACATGATTAAAGGCTGAGCCACCGAGCCCGGCTCCCATCATTTTTTAATATCTAAAATAAATACTTTAGTATATGCTTTAAAAGATAATGACTTCTTTTAAAATGCCCACAATGATCACATCTTAAAATAATAATCACATACATTATAATAACTTCTTAAAATGATCAAGCCGGGCACGGTGACTCAAGCCTATAATCCCAGCATTTTGGGAGACTGAGGCAAGAGGATTGCCTGAGTTCAGGGGTTCGAGACCAGCCTGGGCAACTTGGTGAGACCTCATCTCTACAATAAATAAATTTTAAAAAATTAGCCAGGCGTGGTGGCACATGCCTGTACTTCCAGATACTTGGAAGGCCGAGGCATAAGGATCGCCTGAGCTCAGCAGGTTGAGGCTGCGGTGGCCGTGAGCATGCCACGGCATTCCAGCCTGGGTGACAGACACTCCAATTCAAAAAAATAATTATCAAATATCCAGTTCACACTTATAATCCTAGCACTTTGGAAGGGTGAGGTGAGTAGATTGCTTGAGCCAGGACTTCAAGACCAGCCTGTGCCACATAGCAAAGTCTTGTCCCTACAGAAAAAATTAAAAAATTAGCCAGGTATGGTGGCAGATACCTACAGTACCAGCTACTCAGGAGGCTGAGGCAGAAGGATCATCTGAACCCAGGAGGTGGAAGCTGCAGTAAACCGGATTGTGTCAATATGCTCCAGCCTGGGCAACAGAGTGAGACTCCAACTCATAAAAAAAAAAAAAAGAAAGAAAAAAAGAAAGAAAAAGAAAAATCACATAGCTAATCAATGTTCATATTTGCTGATTGTCTAGTAATTGCTTTTATTGTTTGAATCAGTATCCAATTACAAATATTACAATCAACTGATATATTTCTTGTTTGTTTGTTTTTTGCAATTTTTCTGTTGCAAGAGTTATTGGTCCTATAGAAGTCTCCCATGTCTAGATTTCACTTATCGCATCCCTGTGGCGTCATTCATGTTTCTTTCTCTCTCTCTCTCTCTATTTCCTATGGTGGCTAGATCAAAAGGTTTGATTAGATTAATATAGTGTTTTTTGGGGGGGGTTTGCAAGACAACTTCAAATGTGGTACTAGGTACTTCTATCAGGGAATATATAATTTATAGTTGTCTTTCAATGTTATCAGCTACTGATGACAGTTTCCTAGATTCATAAATTAATTAGGGGTTGCATAATAGTTATATTCTAATTCTATAATTCTTTCTTTGTTCATTAGCTGGGATACTTCTATAAACAGAAATGTCTCTTTTTTTTTTTTTTTTTGAGTTGGAGTCTCACCCTGTTGCCCCGACTGGAGTGCAGTGGCCACTCCTGGCCACTGTAGCCTCGACCTGCTGGGCTCCAGCGGTCCTTCTGCCTCAGTCTTCCAAGTAGCTGGAACTACAGGCGTGCGCTACCACACCCGGCTAATTTTTGATTTATTGTAGAGATGATGTCTTGCCAAGTTGCCCAGGCGGGTCTCAAACCCACTCAGGCAATCCACTCACCTCAGCCTCCCAAAGCGCGGGATTACAGGCTGAGCGACCAAACCCGGCTCAGAAACTTCTCTTATGAATTATTTGGTTATGCTGAGATCCATATCATATAGAAGGGTAGGACAACGGTCAGGTATGGTAGCTCATACCTGTAATCCCAGCACTTTAGGAGGCTGAAGTGGGAGGACTGCTTGAGCCCAGGAGTTCGAGACCAGCCTAAGCAATATAGCAAAATTTTGTTTCTATTTAAAAAAAAATACCATTAGCCAAGTGAGGTGGTACACTCCTACTCAGAAGGCTGAGGCAGAAGGATCACTTGAGTCCAGGAGTTTGGGCTGCAGTGAGCTATGATTTTGCCACTGCATTCCAGCGTGGGAGACAGAGCACACCCTGTCTGTAACAACAACAACAACAAAGAGAAGAACAAGTACTTGATTTTCTCCCTGTATTTACAGGCTTTCAAATTAATTGCTCTCTTCTATCATACTTCAAAGCTTCTCAATAATTCCTTTTCTTTTTAAGAAGTCTTGTGAACTTGCAGATTTGACCATATTGGTGTGTTGCAATTCATTGCCATCATCCCTATTGATGTTCCAAGTATGCTTTTTGATTCTGGGAGACTTGTTCAAGTTGACTCTATCATTTTTACATGGTCATAGTAGTCTTTGAAGCTTCTTTGCTTTCTAGTATAACAAAATATCAGGCTCATCTTGCACATTTTCTGAGCCAGACCTGGAACCAACCGTTTGTTCCCCAAAGCCCTAGTTCTTTATGGTGAGAAATTATTCGAGAATCACAGTCTGGGCACTAGAGGTACTCACTGCTATTGGGTTAATCATTGTTTCTGGGTCTTTTCAGTGGAAAGAAATTTCTTTAAAAAAGTTTTAAGATAAATTCATCATGATTTCATACTGATACTTTCTATTCAAATTTGTCCATGTATGCTTTTGTTTGTTATTAACTTCAATCTTACATTTGTATTTCCCTTCAACTGCACTGAAAAATCTTAGTTTTTAATGGCATCAACATTAATATTCACTTGATTCATCTCACAATATACACACAATTACTCAAAACAATTCAAAATGTGTTTGCCACTCTTTTTGTCCTTAGAGTTGATTCTACTAGGGATTTTCAGCCAAGTTTAACAATTAGTCACTTGGAACAGTTTTGCCGCTCAATGGATTTATAAGTTTATTTAATTCATTTTACTTCTTTTTTTTTTTCTTTTTTTAGAAATTGCTTTTAAAACAGTAGCTGGTCACAGTGGTGCATGGCTGTAATCCCAGCACTTTGGGAGTGTGAGGTAGGGGCATTGCTCAAGCCTAGGAGTTTGAGACCAGCCTGGGCAACACAGCAAGACCTTGTTTCTACAAAAAATAAAAAAGTTAGCTAGCTATGGTGGCACATGCCTGTAGTCCCAGTTACTCAGGAGGCTGAGGCTGGAGGATCACTTGAGTCCAGGAGGTCGAGGTTGCCATGAGCCATGATTGTGCCACTGAATTCCAACCTGGGTGGAACAGTAACACCCTCACACAAAAAAAAAAAAAAAAGAAAAGAAAAGAAAAGAAAAAAGAAAAGAATTATCATAGAAACTCTATCTCTGAAGTTCAAAGATCTTACCAGAACCTTTTTAGGTATAGGTTTCTATTACTCATTTCGTCTTGTTTTCAGTAAAGTCTTTGAATCTGAATATCCCAGTCTTCTCTGTTTGTGATGGTGAACATTTCCACCACTACTTCTTATGATTGTGCCTCCTCTTATATAACTTCTGTCTTCCTAAAATTATTACCATGTGCATATTTTTCATCTTTGAATCTCTTCCCCTGATTTATGGCAGCTGTCCTTTTTTTTAAGTTTTAATTTTAAATATGTGGGGTACAGTTCAGAATTAGGTATACAAATGTTCATTATGCAAGTACCCTTGTTGATGAGGTGTGCCTCCCCCTCCCCTGGTAGTTTCCCACTACTGCCAATCCCTTTCTTATAGTATTACAATAGTTGTTCAAGGTCTGCGTATGAGTGAGAACATGTGATACTCGGTTCTTTGTTTCTGTGATAGATCACTCAGTATTGTAACCTTTAAAAACGTCCAAGTTGCTGTGAAGTTCATAATTTTGTCCCTCTTTATGGCTGCATAATATTCCATCATGTATTTTTATTTTTTTGAGTTGGAGTCTCACTCTGTCGCCCAGGCTGGTCTCGAACCCCTGGGCTCAGGCAATTCTCTCGCTTCAGTCTCCCAATGTGCTGGGATTACAGGCTAAGTTACCATGCCCGGCCTCCATTGTGTATGTATACCACATTTTAAAAATTCAGTCCTCTTTGATGGTCACCACGGTTGGTTCCATATTTTTGTTATTGTGAATAATGCTGCAATAAACATATGTGTGCAGGTATCTTTTTCATAGAGTGATTTGAGTTCCTTCAGGTGTATTCCCAGTAGGGGGATTGCAGGGTCATATGGGAGGTCGATTTTTAAATCTTTTAGGAATCATATGGTAGCTTCCTTCACATCACCTTCATCATGGATTCAGTTCTCTTCAGGATCCAACCTTCAAGCCTCTGTCTTAGTCCGATTTTTTTCAATCTGAAATTCAAGTCATGTTTTCATCTGAAAGAATGACCTCAAGGAGCAAAAATCTCTAAACTCTTCTCTCTTGTAAGAGGGTAGCTTATTCTCCGGGCTCATTTGCTTTGATTCCTTAGACTACTGGCCTTCGTTTGAACGATGGAATCGTTTCATAGACCAGATAGCATTTCTGCTTCCTATTTTTTACGGGTAGCAGGGGAAGAGGGTGAAAATGTTTGTCCAGCTGGTGGAAGATTGTGTGAATTTCCGTTCCAATTCATTGGCAGGTTATTTCTTCACTTAGGATAATTTCTTCCTTGATCTGCTTTCACCCTGCTCTGCCTTACAGGAAATCTTCCAGTTTTCATGAATGTGGAGGGTGTCTTCCCTGATTTCTGGCACAGACCCATATTCTCCCCCACTCCACCCTCCATCTTTGATGACTTCAATTGGTATGGGCAACGTGGGCAGGAAAGTAGGGAGAAAGCTAGATGCAGAGAGAGGCTCAGACCACCATACTGAAACCATGAATCCATTAAACAATGACAACCCTGGTGGTCAACCAGAATATCTCATGAACCCTAGTTTATACAGGAAAACAGAAACTTCTGTTCCTTCCTTTACATGCGTCTGTGCTCAAATAGTATTGTGTACATGGTAGTCTTCTGCATTGCTCATTCTGTCTTCATCTCATGGTTTTTGTTTTGATTTACAGAAAGATGTCGACAAAGAGTTCTACTTGTTTCCTACAGTATTTGATGAGAATGAAAGTTTACTCCTAGACGATAATATTCAAATGTTTACAACTGCACCTGATCAGGTGGATAAGGAAGATGCAGACTTTCAGGAATCTAATAAAATGCACTGTAAGTACTGCATCATGTGCAAAGCTATTAAGTTATTACAGTCCAAGCCAGGCGCAGTGGCTTATGCCTGTATCACAGTACTTTGGGAGGTGGAGGTAAGAGGATTGCCTGAGCCCACGGGTTCGAGATTAGCCTGGGCATCTTGACGAGATCTCGTCTCTACAATAAATCAAAAAATTAGACCGGGCATGTTGGCTCACATCTATAATCCCAGCACTTTGGGAGGTGAGAGGACTGCCTGAATCCAGGAGTTTGAGACCAGACTGGGCAACTTGGTGAGACCTCATCTCTACAATAAATCAAAAACTTAGCCGGGCATGGTAGGTGTGCATATAGTCCCAGCTACTTGGAAGGATGAGGTGGAAGGATCGCCTGAACCCAACAGGTTGAGGCTGCAGTGGTCATGAGTGTGCCAGTGCACTCCAGTCTGGGTGACACAGTAAGACTCAAACTCAAAAAAAAAAAAAAAAAAGTTATTTCAGTCCTGTGTATGTAATGCTTTTAATTAAGCCAAAATGCAAATTGTTTTGCTCATTGATTGGTTTTCAATAAATGATTAAATACAAGAGTGCTCTGAGGGTAATATTACTGGTTATTTGATGTGTTGGTCAATTAGTCATCATTTTACTTAATTCAGGATAATTGGGCATACAAGATATGTCAATTAGATTAATGGTCCTAGGCTGGACGTGGTGGCTCATGCCTGTAATCCCAGCACTTTGGGAGGCTGAAGAGGAAGGATTTCTTGAGCCCAGGAGTTCAAGACCATCCTGGGCAATATAGCGAGACCTTGTCTCTACAAAAAAATAATAAAAATTAGCCAGTGTGGTGGCGCATGTCTGTAGTCCCAGTTACTCAGGAGGCTGACATGGAAGGATCACCCGAGCCCACCCGAGGTGGAGGCTGCCGTGAGCAGTAATCAAGCCACTGATTTCCAACCTGGGCAACAGAGTAAGACCTTGCCCAAAACCAACAACAACAACGACAAAATTACCAGTGGCCAGAACAACCCCCAGAGATTTTTATTTAGTTGAAGCTTAATAATCACATTTATTTTTTAGCTCCTTGTGTAATTTTGAAAAATAGTTAGGGTTCAGAGACAATGAGCTTATCCAAATGGCCCACACCACTACTGGACAACAGCAAAAATTTTGTAAACAGGAAAAAATATTGTACCTAGTAGAAAAAAAAGTAAAATTGTGTTACAAACTGATGCATTTTTTTATTTTTTATTTTTGAGTAGGAGTCTCACTGTCACCCAGCCTGGAGGACAGTGGCACGCCCCCGGCCACCGCAGCCTCTACCTGCTGGGCTCCGGCGGTCCTTCTGCCTCAGCCTTCCAAGTAGCTGGATCTACAGGCACACGCCACCATGCCCGGTTAATTTTTTGATTTATTGTGGAGATGAGGTCTCGCTGAATTGCCCAGGCTGGTCTTGAACCCGTAGGCTTAGGCAGTCCTCTCACCTTGGCCTCCCAATGTGCTGGGATTATAGGCGTGAGACACCTCACCCAACTTTTTTTTTAAGCTGAACTGGTACTAGTCATATTACACACAAACTTTGAAGTATTTCTTTTGATTCTGCATTTTTGTATTTTTGGATGCATCAAGAATATTATCCAGGCCGGGTGCGGTGGCTTATGCCTGTAATCCCAGCACTTTGGGAGGCCAAGGCAGGAGAATCACTTGAGACCAGTCTGGGAAACATAGCAAGACCTCGCCTCTACGAAAAATACAAAATTTAGCCGGACATGGTGGTGTGTACCTGTAGTCCCAACTACTTGGAAGGCTGAGGCAGGAGGGTCACTTGAGTTCAGGAGGTTGAGGCTTCAGTGAGCCAGGATTAAGTCCCTACACTCCAGCCTGGGTGACAGAGTGAGACACTGTCTCAAAAAAAAAAAAAAAAAAAAAATTAAAAATTAAAAAATCCATTGGAAATCGCAGTGAGAGAAAACTTCCTGCATAAACTCTTCCCCGTTATTCAAGATGAGTCAGAAGCTGTTATTATTCATAAATCTGGGTGCTTACAAATATGACCACCGAAAGAACTGGGAATGACAGCTTGAACCCCACTGCTCCCACTGGGAAGAGCAGTGAGATCTCCAGGGTGCTAGGAACTCTAGCACAGAATTTCGAGAACCAGGCTTTCAGCTCTGTTCCTTTCAGCCAGGAGCTGCTCTGGAAGGACTGGGGACAGCAAGGAGTCGCAGAGACATTCTGGACATATAAAGGGTGGGCAGGGTTGAATAGGTCTTTTAAAACTTAAAAGAAACCAAGCTGGCTCTAGAAAGTCTGGGAGGTTGCCATGTAGTAAGTAGGACTTAAAATCAGACACTTTCAGAAGGTCATTTCCCAACTTTTACAGCCATGAATGGATTCATGTATGGGAATCTGCCTGGTCTTCACATGTGCCAAGGAGACTCGGTCGTGTGGTACCTATTCAGTGCTGGAAATGAGGCCGATGTACATGGGATATACTTTTCAGGAAACACCTATCTGTCGAGAGGAGAAAGGAGAGATACAGCAAACCTCTTCCCGCAAACAAGTCTTACACTCCTCATGTGGCCTGACACGGAAGGTATATTTCTTTAAAGCCAAGACAAGTCTCTGTTGGATCCATGTTTGTGATTTTGGTTTAAAATCCTGGAGCAGAATGTGTTCGGTGATAAACTCATCCCTTCCCCAAGCCTTCGGAGAGCCCCTCCTTCCCCTGAGAGAGCAAGTCTGATAGGCCTGTTTCCTACTTATTAGGGGAGATGACAGCAAGAAAAGAGCAGGCTGTGGTTTCCTTGACATAGAATCCTCAAGACGATCCCTTTAAATTATGATCCCTTTACCAGGCTTGGGGGCTCACACCTGTAATTCCTGCACTTTGAAGGCTGAGGTGAGAGAAGTCTTTGAGCCCAGGGGTTTGAGATCAGCCTGAACGACGTAGCAAGACCCCCATCTCTACAAAAAAAAAATATCAAAAAATTAGCCAGGTGTGGTGGCTAATAGTAGTTCCAGCTACCCATGAGGCTGGTGGGGAGGGAGGACTGCCTGAGCCCAGGACGTCAAGGATGAGTTGAGCCATGATTGTGACACTGCACTCCAGCCTGGATGACAGAGTGAGACCCTGACTCTAAATAAATAAAGGTCCTCTCAGAGATAGCTGGAAAACCATACTATAAGAGGAATGACACCCGTAAAGGATTGGCACCCACCCTTTTTATGTCTTTGTGGCCTAGATGTAGTGTTGGCTTATGGGTGGCTTGCAATCGAATATTCTACTCTAGAACTATAGCCATGCAAATCCAGAGACACCTACAGTTGAGGTGAGTAAAATGCACTGAAACATAAAAGGAAGATTTGTAATCAAAATGTTGGCAATATGCTAACTTGTTTCAGGCTGGACTTGGTGCATTATTACTTAAGACACAACCAGTGTCATCCTTTCCTTCTTTCAACAAATGTAGATACAACAACGAACCAAAGGGCTTTGGTATTGATTCTGACAGAGGTGGGGAGTCAGAGGGCGTGGAGCAAAGAAGTGTGATGCATTTTCTTATTTGCCACTCCAGGGACTTTTGATGTCGAGTGCCTTACGACTGATCACTACCTAGGCGGCATGAAGCAAAAATATACTGTGAGCCAATGCAGTCGGTCATCTGGGGATGCCACCTACTACCTGGGTGAAAGGACCTACCACATCGCAGCGGTGGAGGTGGAATGGGATTATTCCCCAAGCAGGGAGTGGGAAAAGGAGCTACATCGTTTACAAGAGCAAAAGTAATTCTCCAGACTCTGTTTCCCAATCTGTTCAGCTGTCGTTTTAGGTTTCCCTATCAGAGATGTAAGAATTATGCTAAACTTTAGAAAAGCATATTTATTAAATAATATGCCAAGAAGGAAGAGACAAACTGCTGATGGTTAAAAAGTTTTATTAAAGAAGAGGGGGTGGCTGGCTCTAGAGAGAGAAACCAGCAGCCTTTGTTCTCTTGCAGGCCACTTATATACCCCAGTTCAGGTTAACTGGTCACCGAGAAGCAGTTTAGGGAGTTTGAGCTGTTGCCTGGCCTTGAAATGCAGATGTCGGCACTGTTGAGGCTGGAACCATGGCCTTGAAGTGCAGATGTCTGCACTAAACAAGTCACTGTCAAGGATGTTGTTAATCACTTGTCCCTGACACTGATAGTCAGTACGTTATAGTCACATAGCTTTGGGATGTGGTCTCGGAAAGCAGATACTGTCAGTAAAGCAATTAGTAACAGGATGCTGTTAGAGCACAGTGTTAGCTTTTCGGGCCATTGCAACTCTTTGCTCTGTTTGCGAGGTTTATATGATGAGTTGTTTTAACTACAACCTCCTCTCCCATCCCCTTACAAACCCTATTGACAACAGAACCCTTCCTAGGAACTCATTCTCAGTCATTTTTGCTTCTCCCAATTTCCTTAAAGGATCATTTCCATTTATCTTCTTTGATTCTTTGGAGTTATTCATCTTTTTCTTTTCTGTTGGACTATATTTTCATATTTATGTACCCTCATCTTTTTTTAATTTATAATTTTTTTTTAGTTGGAGTCTCACTCTGTCACCCAGGCTGGAATGCGGTGGCATGATCACAACCTCAACCTCAACCTCAACCTCCTGGACTCAGACAATCCTTCTGTCTCAGCCTTCCAAGTAGCCAGAAATATAGGCATGCGCTACCACACCCAGCTTTTGGTTTATTGTGGAGATGAGGTCTCGCCAAGTTGCCCAGGCTAGTCTCAAACTCGTGGGCTCAGGCAATCCACTCACCTCGGCCTTCCAAAGTGCTGGGACTACAGGCTGAATCACCGAGCCTGACTAATGTGCCCTCACCTTGTCCAAATTCAGAGCCGAAATATTTCTCTCACCAAGTATTTGCTGCTTATCTTATTTTTCCTCCAAAGATCTCATTATTAGTCTAACAATCAGTCATTTCACTTTCTTTTTTTAAGTGGGAGGTCTCACTCTTTCGCATGATCACAGCTCATGGCAGCCTCAACCTCCTGGGCTCAGACGATCCTTCTGTCTCAGCCTCCTGAGTAGCTGGGACCACAAGCATGCACAACCATGCCTGCTTATTTTTTTATTTTATTTTTGTAGAGACAAGGTCTTGCTATGTTGCCTAGGCTGATCTTGAGTTCGAACAATCCCCCCGCCTTGACCAAAGTGCTGGGATTACAGGCATAAGCCACAGCGCCTGGCCCACTTCACATTCTTAAAACTGTTACATATGGAATATTTGAAATGCCTGAGAACAATATAGCACATGTGGTCTCTGCCCTCCAAAAACTTACAGGAAAATATGGCTCAAAACCACCAATAACATGTGCATTATGGAAAAGTAAAAAAAAAAAAAAAAAATTCTGTATGAATAAGTGTAAGCAAAGGATGGTTATAGGGACTTCAGAAACATTAGAGTAGCATCACCTGACACTTCTAGTTTGCCCTTTTCTACTTTTCTAAGCACTTTTCCATCCATGTTCTTACCTATATCACACTCTGACCCTGCATGGACATGGCCTGAGGAATTGGGATAGGCAGATATTCAGATCCAGGGTGCATGGCTCAGCTGGTGGCCTGTAGCTGGGCAGTGGCTAGTAGGTTAGTTCGACTGTGATGGTGAGTATGGTTTGTGGGGTAAAGGAGTTAACTATTTATTTTGTAATTGGGGTAAATGGTCAAAAGGGTTAGGCCCCCCATGCCACATTAGGAGTCAAAAAAACTTCAGGAAAGGAGAATGGTTGGAAAAATGTGGCCATTTCCATTCCTATAGATCAGAACTACCAGACTTAAAACATTTTGAAGCTATAAAGAAAACTGAGAGATGATCTGATCGGAGACCTCATTTTAGGTGTGAAGAAATTGAGGCTCCAACAGGCGATGAATCCCTGGAGGTCATTTTAGCTAGTGACAAGGTCAAGGCCAGGACTCAAATGGCTCCAATTGATGGCAAGGTGTGCTTCCTACCACACTTGTTCTCAAAGTCTTATTCTTCCTTACTGGGATAGGAGAGTGGTGATTTTAAAATGCCATAATTAACTAAAAAAACTATTTGTATTCAAAATTTAAAATTGAAAGGTTAACTTCCATTTTCAAGAAGACAAATACTAACCTTAGTTGGTTTCTTTTTAAGTGTTTCAAATGCATTTTTGGATAAGGGAGAGTTTTACATAGGCTCAAAGTACAAGAAAGTTGTGTATCGACAATATACCGACAGCACGTTCAGCGTTCCAGTGGAGAGGAAACCTGAAGATGAACACCTGGGAATTCTAGGTGCGTGGAGGGCTCCAATTCATCAGGTGTGGGTTAGTGATTGATGCTGATCCATGGCCTTGGGTTTCATTTTCTCAGTTCATGTATCAAAGTTATTGAAACAAAAATTTAAAAATCAGTTATTTAACAAAATAAGAAGCCTATATTTACTAAAGAATATGGCATAGTAAAATATTACTTATTTCTTTTGGAAACAATATCTTATCTCAATATCTCACCTCAAACCATATATATATTTGGTTTGTATCCAATTGATGCCTGTTGTTTTAGTGGAATTCCCCAAAACTAATTTTTAATGAAATTCTCCCCATTATCCCACCCACACCCCCACATTATAGTTACTTGCTTTTAAAATTAAGATGTAAGTGATTAATTATAAAAGGAAATAAATTACACAAGGAAATAAGGAAAAGAAAAAGTGGTACCATATACAATGCAGGAGAAAATTTGCCCTCCATATTTCAGAAATCACTTGAAGATAGAATACTTAAGAACTTGACCAACACTGATCTTGAGAATTTTCTTGAAAACCATGAAGCGTAGGAACCGCTGCCCCCCATGCCACTGTTTCCACACTGTGTCTCCTGGGGCTTGGTTATCCTCAACCCCTAGCCTAAGACACCACGGGAAAATGGTGTTGTTGATCACAGAAATTCTACCAGGCAGGAGACAAGCTAAGACTGGCTAGAGCAGGGGTCCCCACGGTACCTGTCTGTGGCCTGTTCAAACCGGGCCACACAGCAGGAGGTGAGCAGTGATGAGTGGAGCTTCGCTTTCTGCCAGACCTGCCACCACATTAGATGCTCATAGGAGGGAGAACCCTACTGTGATATGTACACGTGAGGGATCTCAGTGAACCTCTCCGCCAATCTGTGGAAAAATCGCCTTCTACATAACTGGTCCCTGATGCTAAAAAGGCTGGGGACCTCTGAGCTAGAGGGTAGAAATGGGAGGGATGGCCCCACCCTTCCAAAAATGGTACTGCCCTAAATTAATATTCAAGAAGGTCTGGAAGTCCAAACGCTGAGAGATGACTCCCGCCTGGCCAGACATCCTACTTACCACAGTTAGACCAGTAAACCTGCAGGGTTCTCTCAGGCCACACCTCCCCTAGAACTCTTATGAGAGGCACCACGGTCTCCATCTTCAGAGGCAGCCATTTCTAGCATTTTGATCCTGAATCTCCTGGGACCCAATATAAAGCCAAGAGTCTTACAGCACAAAGCCTCAGGAAAGAAAACAAGTTACCTGATCTCTGCTTTATTACCAAGTTAAAACTTTCGATGTGACAGGTATACAAACCACTCTTCCTTTTCCTTCTTGCCAGGTCCACAACTTCATGCAGATGTTGGAGATAAAGTCACAATCATTTTTAAAAACATGGCCACAAGGCCCTATTCAATACATGCCCATGGGGTGAAAACAGACAGTTCCACAGTTACTCCAACCTTACCAGGTACTCATGATTGCCGGAGGGTGAATGCCTTTTGAGAGACTTTACAGCTTTTCCACAAATGAGTATTATCATAGAAGGATTCCTTCCAAGTCAGTGTGGCTTGAGGAAGCGGAGAGGGCATGGGTGGGTGGGTAGGGGAGTGCAGAGAGTTGTCTGTGGGTTTGCATGTATACATTTGGCACATGTTCGTACCCCCGCCCCCGAAAAAAATCCACAGGATACCTGTAAGGAAACAATCTGAAGGTAGATGAAAAACAGCTAGAAATACCCAAGGTTGAGTCAGAGATGCTCTCTCCTCAGCTAGAACACATCTTAGACAGCATCTATTATACTGCCTATAGCTGGCAAAATGCTTCAACATCTTTCTTCAGCAGGCAGGGTCCTAAGAGACAGGGGCTGCCACTTGGAATGTTATATTCCCGGTATCTAGTCCAGTATCTGGCATGTGGTAGGAGCTCATCAAGTGTTTCTTTCATTATCACAGAGCAAAAGCTTCAGTAAGTGATATACATAGGTGTGTATTTTCTTTAGTAAGAATTGTCATCTTCTTCCACTAGCTGTAAAGTTGGCTTCCAGGAAAAAACCATTTCTCAATAACTTTGCAGCTCCAAATAGAACAAGTGAGAAAAAAAAGAGTTGCTCTTGTCAATTTAGGGAAATAAAAATAAAAATCCCTGCCTCTCACTTTCTCCGGAGGGAGATAAGCAAATATACACAGAATGCCACGTAGTAAAAACTGTCATGAAGATTCAGCAAAAAGCAGTAGCCCGGGTGCTATTTTAGGTGTGGCAGTCAGGAGGGCTTCTTTGAGGTGACATTGGTGAAGAAACCAAAGGTAATGAAGTTCAGGTAATTGGGAAGTAAGAAATTCTAGGCCCTCAAGATGGAAGCATGCTTGGTGTGTCTGAGAAACAGCAGGGAGGCCAGAGGCCAGGGCAGATCCAACAAGGGACATAAAGTTAGATGAGATCCAGGGAGCAGGAGAGGGAAGATCTCATTCAGAGGCCATGATTAGGGCTCAAGATTTTATTCTACGCTGGGTATGGTGGCTCACACCCAATCCCAGCACTTTGGAAGGCCAAGATGAGAGGATTGCTTGAGTCCAAGAGTTTGAGACTAGCCTGGGCGACATAGTGAGATCTCATCCCTACAAAATATTTAAAAATTAGCCAGGTGTGGTGGTGTGCATCTGTAGTCCCAGCTACTCAGAAGGCTGAGGCGGGGATCGTCTGAGCCCAGGAGGTGGAGGCTGCGGTGAGCTGTGATTGTGTCACTGCACTTCAGCCTGGGTGACAAAGTGAGACCTCGACTCAAAAAAACAGAGATTGTATTCTAAAAACCCATGTGAGAGTTTCAGCTGAAGACTCTGATGACCACTTTTTAAGGTGCTGAAGGTACATGAAAAACATCTAGAAATACTCAAGGTTGAGTCAGAGATGTTCTCTCCTGGCTGACGTGTGGATAAGTGACACAGAAGGGCAAGAGCAGCAGAGTCAGGATCCAGCTAGGGGACCATAGCAATAATCTGGGTTTAAAAATGTATACATATATTGAGATTTAGAACAGGGTGGAAGCAGCTGATGTGGTGGGACATTATCATATTCTCGTTCTATTTTAGAAGCGGTGCTAAAAAGAACTGGCTGAAAAATGGGCATTAGGGAGTGTTAGGGATGAGAGGAGTCAAGGATGATGCCAAGGTTTTGGGCACTGACCACTGGTGGGAGAGCAGGCTGGGAAGGGGAGTGGAAGAGAGGAAATGTTATTTTGCATCTTATGAGAATAAGTGAACGTAGAGATAGCGAGACAACAACATATCCAGGTGGTGAATCAACACTTCTGGTAAAACTTCCTGCTTAGAAAATGGGTGAGGACACAAGAACAGCTCAGATTGAGGGCTTGAGGAAAAGATCTACCACATTCTTGAGACCATCGCTCACGTCTTTCTTGATTCCCTGGTAAAGGTTTGTCAGATTTGGCAAGTTAAAGTCTGACAGCATGAACATGTAATGGTGAGGTCTACATAAATGGAGTGGACAGTGAGTGTGGTCAAGACTGGTGAGTGAGTGAGTGAGCCAACGTCAAGGTCTATGAGCAATTGCACAGGAAGCCCTGAGGTGACTGGAAACAGAGATCAGGTGAGAGAAGACCCTGGAGCACATGGGAGGAGGAGGACAAGGACCTTGGCAAGTAAGAGACTAGAACAAGCAGCCATCTTCAAAGTGTCAAGGCCCAGGGTGTGGTTACATCCTGTACGTGACAGAGTGGTGACAGAACAGTGTATGGCATGACAGAATGGGATGGACTGAAGAGATGGTAATGTCCTGGTTATGTCCAGTATGTGACAGAGTAGTGACAAAACATCATGGTGTGACAGACTGGGACGGTATACAGAGAAGGTAAACAGAATTGTGACAAATTGGTGACCTATGAGACCAAAAGGTCTAATGGCTTCTCGCCTGGAATCGTGAGCTGAGGATGATGGTGAGAAAGGGGAAGGAAAGCCAAAACAGAGAGAATTACACAGGATAATTCAGATATACAGATGCAGAGAGGATTATAGGGAAGGTGCTATCCACTGGGAAAAATCTCTTGTTATTTGAAGAGAAAAAAGTATATGAGAGAAACATACTTTAAGCTAAGAAAAGACAGGCGGCAAAATTTCTGCAAACTGTAATATTGGAATTGCTACCTCCTGGCTTTGTGGTATGGCAAGTGTGTTACAGCTAGTTAATTCGTAACTGACCCCCCAAAATATATAAAAGTATGTCCTACACTTTGTCTTAAAAGTAAATTCCTGGCCAGGCGTGGTGGCTCACGCCAGTAATCCCAGCATTTTGGGAGGTGGAGGCGAGAGGATTGCTTGAGCCCAGGAGTTTGAGACCAGCCTGGGCAACTTGAGACTTCGTCTCCACAATAAATTAAAAATTAGCCGGGTGTGGTGGTATATACCTGTAGTTCCAGCTACTTAGGAGGCTGAAGCAGGATTGCCTGAGCTCAGCAGGTCAAGACTGCTGTGGCCGTGAACATGCCACTGCACTCCAGCTTAGGTGACTCTGACTCAAAAAAAAAAAAAAAGTAATGTCCTGAAAAGAATTTTAAGTACCACTATTTTTAAAAATAAATTACCCTGAAGTTTCCAGTCCCTACACCACTGGTTATCAAGGCTGTGTGTGTCTGTGTGTAAGTATATATATTAGAAACTAAATACAGATACATTAACACTTGATTAATTTAGGTGAAACTCACACTTACATATGGAAAATCCCAGAAAGATCTGGAGCTGGAACAGAGGATTCTGCTTGTATTCCATGGGCTTATTATTCAACTGTGGATCCAGTTAAGGTAAAAATTAAATCATTTATGTTTTGTGTCCATTCCCAAAATAGACACACAACTGAAGGGAAATGCGATTAGCATTTTCCTGTGGTTCAATTCTATGTTAAAATCCCAGGAAAATATGCCACTTTGCAATCTACTTTAGCAAATGTAGTGCTGCCTATGACACAAAAGACAAAAACCTAAAATGATACATCTCAAAGGTCTTTCAAGAGCATATTAGGGAACTGTCACAACTGGACATAGAATAGTAGCATATTTGCATATTAGACCAATCATCCTGGTGGAGTGAAGGAAGCCTTGGAGGGGGAAGAGAGTGGAGGCTGGTTGGTCTTTGTAGAAGTTAATGCAAATTCCAAGGACCCCAACTATGAGGAAGGAGATAAATGGATTGAGTTCTAAGTAGGTGGGTGAATTCCTGGGGTGAACCATGGGGAAGTAGGAGCTTGACAATGTAGAGCTCTGGCATGAACAAATGAGTAGATCAAGTCTGTGTGGTGTTGTTTATTACAACATTTCATTCATCTCTGGATTTTTGGGACTTTGATGCGTGGCTCATACTCAAGAGTTCATGAGCTTATGGAATAAACAAATGTACACTGTTTATCTGGGTTTTTTTTTAATCGCTGCTTGTTAGCTGAGCCAATTTTTCATCTGTACACATCTCTGTTACCGTGGCATCACCCAATGACCTACCTACTACTCAGCATTGTGCCAATGTAGCTACTTAAGTGAAAAGTTACTAGGCCGGGCGTGGTGGCTCACGCCTATAATCCCAGCACTGTGGGAGGCCGAGGTGAGAGGATTGCCTGAGCTCACGGGTTCAAGACCAGCCTGGGCAACTTGGCGAGACCTCATCTCTACCATAAATCACAAAAATTAGCTGGGCATGGTGGTGTGTGCCTGTAGTTCTGGCTCCTTGGAAGGCTGAGGCGGAAGGATCACTTGAGCCCAGCAGGTCGAGGCTGCGGTGGCCGTGAGTGTGCCACTGCACTCCAGCCTGGGCGACGGAGTGAGACTCTGACTCAAAAAAAGAAAAGAAAAATTACTAACTCTCAGCCCCTCCAGAACTCCTGAGGCCATGGGCAAGGAGGTCACTTCTCTGAAACCCTGAGCGACATCACAATGGTGGCTGAAGCTTTTGCTCATTTCCAGGACCTCTACAGTGGATTGATTGGCCCGCTGATTGTTTGTCGAAGAAATTACATCAAAGTTTTCAAGCCCCAAAAGACAGTGGAATTCTTCCTTCTGTTTCTAGTTTTTGATGAGAATGAATCTTGGTACTTAGATGACAACATCAAAACATACTCAGATCACCCTGAGAAAGTAAACAAAGACAGTGAAGAATTCAAAGAGAGCAATAAAATGCACGGTATGGTCATTATTCTGAAGCCATTTTCTCCTTTTTTAACCTCCTTCTTTCCAGTGAAACTACTTTGGAGACTATTTGTTTCATTTTAAAATAAATCATTTTTGCCTTACTTTGCATGGGAGGTAGAATTTTGTTCACAATAAAAGAGGGACTTTGTCCAAGATTCTTTGTTAATTTCTCTCCCAACTCTAAAATAGTTCCTTTTTAAATAAATCCACGATTAGGATTAAGGGTTTTGATACAAAGTGACAAGAAAAGCAGTGTGTGACATTGTTGACCTTAAAGTACCCATTTGCCCTATTCATAGTGAAATAAGTCTTGCTCAATAAAAATGCTCTGGTGTAGTGAATCACTCCAGTAATCCTAGTACTTTGGGAGGCAGAGACAAGAGGATTGCCTGTGCTCAGAGGTTTGAGACCAGGCTGGGCAACTTGGCAAGGCCTCATCTCTACAATAAGTTAAAAAATTAGCCCAGCATGATGGCGCATGCCTGTAATTCCAGCTACTTGGGTGACTGACATGGAAGGATCGCCTGAGTCCAGTAAGTTTGAGACTGCAGTAGCTGTGATCGCACTACTGCACTCCAACCTGGGTGACAGAGTGAGACTCTGATCCACAAAAATTTTTAAGTAAAATGTAAAAATTAAAAATTAACAAAATAGGCCAGGCACGGTGGCTCAGCCTGTAATCCCAGCACTTTGGAAGGCCGAGACGAGAGGATTGCCTGAGCCCAGGGATTTGAGACCAGCCTGGGCAACTTGGTGAGACCTCATCTCTACAATAAATCACAACAAAAATTAGCCGGGCGTGGTAGCACATGCCTATGGTTCCAGTTACTTGGAAGACTAAGGCAGAAGGATTGCCTAAGCCCAGCAGGTCAAGGCTGCAGTGGCTGTGAGTGTGCCACTGCACTCCAGCCTGAGCGACGAAGTGAGACTCCAACTCAAAAAAAAAAATAGCAACATAAAACAGATCCCTTATATTAACCTAAAATCATATTTTCTGTGAAACAGCCTTTGGTTTAAGATATTCTGAAAAGTAATATGAAATCCTGTGCTTTCCCCAGCTATTAATGGAAGAATGTTTGGAAATCTAAAAGGCCTCACAATGCATATGGGAGATGAAGTCAACTGGTATCTGCTGGGAATGGGCAATGAAATAGACTTGCACACTGTACATTTTCATGGCCACAGCTTCCGATACAAGGTAAGAGCCGCCCATGGCAGTTATTCTTGCTCTGTTTGAAACATGTTTTAATACAAATGAAGAAAACATTTCCTCAGAGAGATTTATGAAAAATTGAAAGTTGCAAAGAGTATAGTTGGCCCTCCATATCTGTGAGTTCTCCATCTGTAATTCAACCAACCATGGATTGAAAATATTCACGAAACAGTAACCCCTTGGGTCCCCTCCCACTGTGAGAGCTTTTCTGTCCTCTCAATAAATCCTGCTTTAAAAAGAAAAGAAAAGAAAATATGCAGGGGAAAAAAAAACTACAAAGTTCCAAATATACAAAACTTGAATTTGCCGCACTGAGTAC